>RDSH01000018.1:59829-156828 GCA_009428295.1 Tilletia walkeri
GTGGTTTGAGTTCAATATCTCTTGAGAACACACTGAGGATCCTAAACACACTCACATAATCAAAGTTGCCGGCATCGCCACCCTCTCCTTCTTCTTGAGCTTCGGGCTCGCTCTCCGGTGCAGCTTCTTCTGCATTCGGATCAAGCGCATTGGCGAGCAGTTGCTCAATCTCCTCTTTCGCGAAGACGATGCCCCACAGCTGATTCGGGTAGAAAGAACTAAGGTCAGTTTGGTAATAGCAGCACCTGCAATCTCAAGGAAAGGTACTCACACCCCAGACAGCATGACATGCAGGACCCCACAGCCAAATCTCCCTCTCGATCCGATCGACCTCTTTCTCAATACTAGCCTCGAGCTTCGCCAGTGCGACAGAGGCCTCGTTGGCCGCATTTTGCGAACTGGACCCTAGTCCACCCCCAGGTGTACCGGCCCTTTCGGCGCCAGCTGCGAAGGGTCCAACGTGAGGAGACAACGAAGGCGAGTAAAGGGCGTGCAATGCAGGACTATTGGCGACCTTGATCGTTCGCCCCGCTCCGCCGCGTGTCGCCACGTCAGTTGGACTCTGGGAAGCAGATGCTTGTCGGGATAACAAAGGTGTAGCCATGTTCTTGGACGAAGGCGTCGATGGCGACTGGGTCATGCGAGTGGGCGGAGTGATGCTCGTGTTACGCGAAAGCTCCGGACGAATCCCCGATGACTGTTCAAGAGCAGCGCGTTGAACTTCCTGTGCAGTGTTCAGCGATGTCGGCACCGACATGGCAGGAGGCGGGAGCGCTTCCAACTCATCAATGTCCGAGTTGGTCCGAATCGGCTTGGGTGATTTTGCGAAGGTGGCAGGGGATCGAGCGGATGAGGCTGCCTCTGGTACTGGTAGCTTTGAAGAGCCGACCCGGAGACGCAGAAATCGACCCTGCTCGACATAGGCGCGAAGCCATCGTCGTCGCTCAGACTCGTTGGGATACGGTGCGTGGTGGGTCAGAGACCACGCTAGAGTTGGATGATGGTAATCAGCACTCCATTCTTGGAAGTGATTTGCAACTGTGGGGGAAGGCAAAATGTAAGGCTTCTATGTACTGCATGTGTCAAGCCTAGTCAGACTTACTGTCGAAGCCTCTAGGGTTCGGGGCAGCATATTCACTGCGCAATAAGAACATTAGCATGACAGGGCTGAAGAGGCTGAGGCGCGTCAAGCCGTACTCACAAATCGATCACAACCAGCGCTTCGTGTGGTGCTTCTCGTCGGGATCGTGACGAAGATCGTGACTTGGCACCAGCTGGGGTTATCGCCGTCATGGAACCAACCCCAGGAGCGATGATGCTACCGCTACGTTCGCGGGGCATGCCCCTCGCAACCTCTCTCCCACTACCTTCCCCTCCATCTACGGATCCGTTCCTCCCATTCCTGGCCTTCGTTCCGGAGGGTTGGCTGGCAACGCTAGTAGATATCTCCGCACTCTTTTTGATGAGCAGATTGCCATACTGAGAGTCATTGTGTGCGAACACACGCTTGCTCTGACCCTCTCTGCGCTCGACTCGACGGACAAAGTCCTTGTACCAGTCCAGTTGCAGAACAAAGCTGGCGAGGTCGAGAGCTGCAATGGCACGCAGAGCATTGCCCAGGTTTCCTTTGGTCGGACCGAGGTCGCGAGAATGCCAGGTCGATGCCCGCACGCCCAATTCGTGCAAGGGGTGACCCAGAGCACGCTCGGCTGCCGCTCGGCCCTCGGGTGTCGAGCAGAACGCGTCGACGAGACCGATAACTTTGCCAGCTTCCCGACTCCAGCGCTTCATGCGTCTCCAAACGCCCGGATAGGGACTTTTTTGATGCTGCTGCATCGCATCGAATCCTGAAATGGAGCCCCTCTTTTCGAGCGGTGTGGGTGGAATGCTGTTCTGTGCAACCATGAAGGGAGACTTTGGGCTTGTGAAGCCCATAAACTGTGCTTGTTGGGTCGATGCTCCATCCACAGAGCTACCAAAGCTTGTCTGTCCTGCTGTTTCCGAGGTCCCATCGGGCGTTGCGGTGAATGGCCAAGGAGAAGTTGGGCCGCTTGGGTACAGTGAGTTGACTGCGGCTTCAGACCCGGACCAGCTGGACGTGTGGGAGTTGTAGCTAGTCGCGAGCGAGTCGAAAGAGGCCACGCTGTTGTTCCGGCTCTGAACGTAACCATAGCTATCGCCCGCGCCCGTAGTAGCGAGAGATGGTCTAGGGATGTTCAGATAGTCCGAACCGAGGTCACCCTCCTTGTGGCTCTCAATCGCTTGCTGTCTGGCTCCATCCGCGGCGATTGCAGCAATGGAGGTGTCGACGGGCGCTGACGTGCTATTGTGGGGAATTCCCTGGGAGGCTTGCGCTGCTCCGGGAGGTGTTTTATCGAGAGCTG
Organism: Tilletia walkeri; assembly: GCA_009428295.1. NCBI lineage: Eukaryota > Fungi > Basidiomycota > Exobasidiomycetes > Tilletiales > Tilletiaceae > Tilletia > Tilletia walkeri. The sequence goes on from RDSH01000018.1 coordinate 62,214, forward strand.
GCGTCATAGACGGCCGGTGAGCCGAGGCGTTGGTCTTATGCCGGCGGGGTCGATGGGAACTAGCCATGATATGATTCTCTATACCCCTACCAAATCCTTTCGGACCTGGCGCCTGCAGATCTCCACGCTCGAGCACCGTCTTCATGACATCGAGTGGGACCTCGTGAAGCTCTCTCATCCGCCGAGCTACCCATTGCGCTGTGCCTTCTTTTCCGTGGACCGATGTCACCGAATCAGCGCCGCGATCACCTAGTGCCCGTAAGCCGTCCTTCCCGATGGGAACACAATCGAAATACTCTGTAAAACATGACACGATGAGCTTAATAAGAAGGTTCGCATGAACAGCGCTGAGAGCCCTCTTACCTTCGACGCGCCCGTTTGCAAATGTACCTAAAATATGAGGCTACAAAAATCCGGGGATGAAGTCCAGTTCAGTACGTTGTCTCGACAGAGAGCATTTGCAGTGAGGGACACTTACACCGATTGAATAAAGACTGGAGAGTGTGTGGAGAATAAGCAGCTCGGCACGACGGGAAAGCAAGACTTCCGTTCCAGTGCCATAGACTCGAAGCAGGACGGTAGGCGGTGGTGTAGGAACATCAGACGGAAGAGGAGGAGCCTGTGCTTGTTCGGACGCGGCAGGGGCACTCTTCGCAGCAATCTTTGCAGTCTTGGGTCGGTACGATACGAAAAAGACAGCGTTAGACATGGCTCCGCTGATCCGCTTGAGATGAACAAGTTCCGGCTTGAGGGGCGCAAGGGCCGGGTTGACATCCTTTGATTTCCATCCTGGGAGCTCAAGGCGCTGAGAGAGCAAGTCAAGCACGGCCTCTTTGTAGGCAGCGGCTTCCCATGTTCTGGAAGAAAGGGAAAATACGTATGCAGATACGCGCTGCGTGAGCCCAGCCCGAATACGCCAAGCACACAACTTTTTCAACTCACCTTGCATCGAGCTTGAAGCCCCAGGCTGCTGGGACACCTTCCGCATGCATGTCTGCCTCATCTTCATCTTCGGCGTCGAAGGCTGCCGCTTCCGCTTCACCATGTGCCTCCTCCTCATCCCGGGCATCGACAGTTTCGTCTACCGAGGAGTTCGTCGACGATCTGGAGGAGTCCCGACGGAGGGAGGCGCGATGAGGACGCTGAAGTGGGGACCCAAAGGCGGGGCCATCGGGGTCGAGGTCGTCCAGGCTAAGAGCATGCAAGTCGGTGTCGACCTCCGAACCACCGAAGACGGAGCCTTCGTAGGAAGATGCTGATGCCGAGAGGGCGGGCGAGGGTGCTGTGTAATGAGCATTACCGAAGCCGAAGGTGTATCCAGCAGCCTGAGGCGCGTTTGTGTCGAGGCTCTGTTGTCGTGAGCCGCTGTTGCTCGTCGGAGGTGGACCTCGAGGTTGCGATGCACGATCCATCGTTCGCACAGACGCTGGTGTTTGCTATCGGAATACTTGCAGGAGAAGGAGCGCGGCAGTCGAGGCAGGGATCCTGTGAGAGGAGCTGCGGATGATGGTGGTGGAAGGAAGCATTCATCGTTCGAATAGAGGCCGCTCCTCACACGCATTCATCCAGCATGACGCTGCGACCCACCCCATCAGGCGATTGTACCATGCTCCCCGATGCTACGAACCTCGGCCAACTTCGGCCCGGTCTGTGAGATGAGGCGGATGAACGTTGCAACTGACTGACTTGCAAGGTCCCATGGAACTTCCACCGCAGCAGCCATCTTCCCCCATTTGCCTTCCTGTCGGGCGCTCCAACCATGCGTTTGCTTTCGGTGTTGCCAGCGCTCTCACTACTGCTCATCTGCACGGGACTCGAGGTCGCCTCCGCCCCAGCCAGCTCGTTCTCGCCTCGATGGCCCGTGGTCAGCTTCGGCGCGGCGCCAGGCTTGCATCTCACCTCAACTACCTTCTACCCGACCACGCACACGGGTGCATGGCTTGTTGAGTTCTACTCGCCAATGTGTGGACGTGAGTTTTGGCCCTTCCACCCATGTCCTGTTGAAAAAAGTGTTACTGACCCGCCGCCCGTCTGTAGACTGTCAGAAGTTTGAGCCGACATGGTTAGACGTGACCAAGATGTCGGCCCACCTCGCCGACTCGTCAAATTTCCGCTTTGCCAGAGTAGACGGCGTGGCACAAGGAGGTGAGTAGCTGGACGTGACGGGCAGTCCAACAGCGCCCTCGGATGAGCGTGATGCATACTCACGTTCTTGCCTTCCCCCTTTCTTTTGCCCTGCCCAGATTTGATCTCGGACCAGAAGATCAAAGGCTACCCGACCGTCCGCCTCTTCTTCGACGGCGTCTCACAGGGCGACTACAAAGGTGATCGCTCGTACAACGATCTCACATCCTACGTCAAGGCTAAAGCTGCCGACTATCGCAAGATCATGTTAAAGGATCAGCCTGCAAAGCAGTCATGAACCCACTCTCGGGCGGCATGGGACCGTTGGACGATAGATTCGTCGTGCCTTGCCGTACGGCTCTTCGATCTTCTTCCTTCCGGGCCCAAAGCCTGTGAACTCTTCTTTCTCTTTCGCCACAATGCTTTACCAGCATTCCATCATTTACTAGATCATCATGTATTACTTGTACCCTCCACCGCATCTCTAATGCCACCCCTCCAGCCTTTATGGTCCTGATGCTCACGAAGTTCGAAACATGTACAGCAGTGTGAATTCGTTCGTGACAGAGAAGAAAGTGTATCATGGAGCCGGAGCCTTACTCGAAGGTAATCTTCTTACCCTCACTAGCCACAATGCCAACTTTGCCTCTCGCAGCATTCGCCAACGCCGCACCAGGCTTCGGCCGTCTTTCATCACGTCCATCAGCAGGTCCACCCCGACCAGCAGGCCGCGACATCTTCCGATCGTCATCAGCTCGTCCACGTCCCTTGGCAAGTCGAGCCGCCGCACGTTCCGCCTGCGTTGGCTTCTTCCCTTCTCCCGCCGCCGCCGCCGTCTCCGTCGTCGTCTCTCCTTCGTCAGGTTTGCTCTGACCCCAAGGACGGACAGGCAAATCGTCCCCGTAGCTCTTCCTAGGCCCGCGTCGATCATCGCTCCAGTCCCGGCCCGTCGATTCTCCCCTCGGCCGCTTCCAATCCGATTTACTGCTAGCAGCGGCCGCACGATCTTCAGCCGAAATCTTCTTCTTGCCCGCACTCCGCCGCTGAGCCTCCTCGCCTGCATATTCGTACACGAGCTTCCGGGCGAGGTAGTATCGGTTGCGCGGGTTGATCAGCGTGCGCGTCGCATGGAGCGTGGATGCGAAATCCAGGAACGCGAAGCCTTTGCACTTCTCCGGGTTGTCTTCGAATGTAGCCAGGCGAACCTTGACAAGGCCGATTGGGTCTGACTTCGAAGTGGAGTCCTTTGTTGCTTTCTTGGATCCCTTCTTCTTCTCGCCGTCCTCGTCGTCGCTATCAGTGCCACTGCCCGAATCGTCATCGTCGTCGTCACTGTCGACATCCTTCTTCTTTTCTTCTTCCTTCTCCTCCTCATCGTCGTCCTCGTCGCTGCTACTCTCTTCTGCCTTCTTCACCTCCTCTGCCTCCTTCTTTGTCTTGGCAAGGGAGCCTTCCTCCCGCTGCCTCTCCTTCTCCTCTCGCCGTTGACGCCTGAGAGCCTTGAGCTCCATTGCCTCTACGCGATCCTTTTCGCTGTCCACCTTGCGTTGCTCAGCAGTTTCGAGAAGTTCCCTGAGACCTTCTGCGGTGGCTGCGAAGGGCAGATTACCAACGAACAGAGTCCGACTGGGGGCGTTCTTCTGCGATCGGAGCATGGACTGAGCGAACTTGCCGAGGGAAGCGTTGGCGGTGCGCTGGAGGAGGTCAGCACCGAGAGGGAGGGCAGCATTGGAGCCCGATGGATCCCCGGTGTCGCCGTTGTCAGTCGCGAATGCTTCGGCGGAGATGGAGAGGGCCGGCCTGCCTTCGAAGTTTTTACCGTCCTTGATGAGCAATCTGCGCCCATCAAGCGGTGATTCCGACAGGGAAATGCTGTATTTGAGAGTTGTCTCGTCGGGCAAGTCCACGTAGGCAAATCTGCAGGCAAAGAACCCAGATACCGTTATGAGTGAGAATGGCCACAGAAGAAGACGCGGAAAAGACATTGCAGTAACTACTCACCCCTTGTTATACTCGTGCCTTCGGGCGCCCTTGGGCATGTTCATACGAGTGATGCCCGCGACACCGCGATCTTCGAGCCAGGTCTGCAGCTTTTCGGGAGTCGTGCTGAAGGAGAGGTTGCCGACCCAAATGGCGTACTGAGAGCGTGGCGCTGGCTTGCTGGCAGAGGAGGTTATGACGGCGACGGCAGGAGAAGCTGCTTGTCCTTCGGCGTTGGCTTCGTTTGCGCTCAGGGAGGCGACGCGTTTCTCGAGACGACGCCGTTTCCTGGCCTCCTTGTGGGAGACGACTTCGGCCTCTTCCCCTTCTGCGTTCGTCTGGGCGGCGGCCGCATCGTCTTTGGTGTCATCGTCACCAGCTGCTGTAGTCTCTTTGACGCTGGTCTTTTCCGACTTTTCCTTCTTCTTTTTCGTCTTCGTTGGGACTTCTGCCACACTGTCCTGGCCCACGACTTCGGTGTCCTGTGGTGCTTCTTCGGCAGGCGCTGGCTCCTCGACCTTGGCGGGCTCGCTGGCCTCTACGTCGTCGCGCTTGCGCTTGCGTTCTTCCTTCATTTTCTTGGCCATTGCTGTTGCGGGAGTTCGGGGAGGGGATCGTGGTGGAAGGAAGTTTGAAGGGGCCAGCAGCGACCAGTTGGAACTCATCCTCTTCACTTCAAACAGCCATCGCGAGACAGAGGGTGATATATGCGCATACATTCCAAGCATTTCATTGCGCAGACAGATAGAGAGAAAGAGAAGAAGAGAAGAAGATGTACATCCAGACCTTGCGGCGACTGTCCAAGGAAAGATCGTGTATGCGAACATCCTCCAGCGCCGCACCCGAGTCCGGAGACAGGAATCCGATCACCGGCACGTTAGACGACCTCGTTGCCGTCATGGGCGCGCGCAAGTAAATGCACAGCATGCCTTGACACGGGTGCTTTTTGAATGTGCTCGGGGTCCGCGTCCTATCAAAGACGCAAGCGTTTGTATAATGAAGAAAAAGAAGAAGAGAAGAAGAAAATGTTCAGCGCTCTTCCACTTTTTCTTCCCTGATTTTTTTCTGTTATCTTATCCTTATCTGTTGTGTGTGGCGTCGATTGAGGTCGAGGTCGCAGCATTGAATTGAGGCGAGTGCGCGACGATAGCATTCAGTCAGGAGGAATAAGAGATAGAAAGGATGCTGCAGAACAATAACATTGTGGTGCTCGGTCGGCGGCGCGCTGGAAAGACGAGCATCATCCGCACCCTCGCTGACCATCTCGATCCCAAGGATGCCGTCGGTCTCGATCCCACCGAACAGACCTCCGTCACCCACGTCGACTCCATCCTGCCTCTCACCTTCTGGGACACTCCCCCGCAGGCAAGATCAGAACGTCTGCCTCCAGAGATCGCCCACATCGCCGACCAGACGGACTTGGAATGGTCCGAAGTCTGCGCTCTCATCTGGGTCATGGACGCTCAGAACGAGTCGTCGGGCATCGAGGCTGATGCGGCTTGCATCGCTGCAGACGCATTCACCCACAACCCCAAAATCTCAATCCACATCTTCCTACACAAGATTGACGGGCATAGCGATGACTATACTATAGGTGAGTACATTCCCTGCGGAGAAAAATGTGAACCTTTCTGACGACTTTTCGGCATTTCGACAGACATCAAGCAGACCATCGAAGACGGCATCGATTCCGAACTCAGGTTCCTCGGCGCCCCCTTCGACTTCAAAAGACACTTCCACCTGACCTCCATCTACGACTCCTCCATCTTCGTCGCCTTCTCCCGCGTCATCAGAGAGCTACTCCACGTCAACACATTCGCCGACCAACTCGATGGTCTCTGCGATAAGCTCAACTCAACCTGTTCCATGGAACGGACTTACATCTTCGACGTGCCCAATCGAATCTACGTGGCGGCGGATAACAGTCCTTCCGATGGAAGCTCATTCGCCACCATGTCCGCCTATCTCACGTTTTTGCTCCAGTTCTCTGGCATTTACAGTCGTCTCTCCGAAATGGTTGGTCTCTCAGGAGCAGAGGCGTCGGCCAACGGGCAGTCAAATGGCGGGAAGGTCACTCAACGCATGCCCACAGCCGGAAGATACGCTTATTCAACAGCTCGTCTGACGAAGGACATATCTCTTGCCTTTTGGCAGCTGAATGAGTACGTAGACAAGCACCCGTCTGGTCTTCCTGTGCCAAGCTCACCCAGCATGTCTGCTTCCGTTTAACAGCTCGCTCGCACTCGTCACCATGATTCGAACCGATATCTTGGCAAAGCAAGCCGGCTTACTCGTACGTGGTCACCATCTTCTCGTCTAAGCTGAAGACGTACTCACAGATTCTAACCTTTCCTCAACCATCTGCACAGGAGTACAACGTCGCCTTCTTCCGACGGGGAGTCGTGAACCTCTACGAACTCGCTCAACTACAGGCTCCTGTTCTAGCTGCATCTCAATGAAACAAAGCTACGAAGTGCATCTTGACAACCTGATTGGTCTGCTCCAACCCCTCTTTCCCTCTTTGTACTACACGTCTTCAATTCGATACCACCTCTGACATTTACAGTCTCATGCTTCGGGAATGACGAAAGGTATGTAGTCATCGAGATGGCATTAAGTCATAAGAAGTGCCCCAAGTCGGCCCATCAACAGGCGTATATAAATGCCAAAAGTGATAGTGAGAAAGCTTCGAGTGGAGAGGCCGAGAAATGAATTGTCCGAGCCGTTGTCGCTTCTATCAGCGGTTCGCGTACCTTCGAAAACAAGAAAAGACGCTGGTCAGCGTTGGAAACTACGCTCGAAAGAACAGGATCGCAGCTACTCACTTGATGAAGCGGCACGCTAGCAAAACGATGATGATGTTGCTGACGCAGAATGCAGCAAAGATCCCAATCTCGCGTCCCTTAGTGTGCGACAGTCCGACCGAGGGCAGGAAGTCCTCGCCGCGGGCGTATTTGCAGTATTCACATCCCGTAGTCGCATTGGGGTTGTTGAGATAGCCTCCGAAGTTTTGGACGAAAGATCCGGCGTACTGGAGACACGTCTGCCCGGTGAGAGGCTGGAAGATGGCGAACTCGCGAGGAGCACAGGTCACTTTCAGTCCCTCCATCTCGTTGATGATCAGGCCGCCACTGCGTTCGGGAAACAAATTCAATCAGCGAACAGATCCAGTAGACAGGCTGAGCGGGCCACGAGAGAACTCACATCAAGCGCGTGTATGGGTTGATCTCTGACAGAAGGTTGCGATGGAGATGGAGATGAAAACGGTAAGCATTGCCAGTCCGAGTCTTGAGTCTATCGAGCAATTGAACTCACCATACAACCATGCCTTCCAGAATCCAGGAATGCTTCTGTTGATGGGCGGGCCAGAATTAGTCAGCTGAATCTGTTCGATCCGTAGATTTTCTGAATGTAACTCACGGTTTCGGGACCGTAACACCGCAGAACAGGTCGAAGATCAAGAGGACTGCAGGAAAACAGGCGTTCATCAGCAAATGTCGGTCATGAGCTGGCCCAGCATTGAACTTACTGAAAGGATTCACCAGAGTGGCAATGTACTAAACGGAAATAAGGGCAGGGAAGGAGACGGATCAACGCTCGATTCAGCCTTGGCAGGAAGTAAGTGGAGCGAGTGTACGTACCACGTTCGGGCTGATTGCAGCGATCCCTTGCGCCAGAGTCACACTGAAGACCTCGTTCAGCAGCACGAAGGCGAAGAAGTAGCCTGCTTTGGAAGAATCGGTCTGGAAGCCGGAGACGTAGTAGAACAACTGCGTTGGAAGGGATTGAGGGTCAGCGAAAGAGTCTTGGTATTGAATTTTCCGGACACTTCGACGATACATACCACGAAGTATATGACGGCGCAGACGACCGAAAAGGGCAGCTCGGCGATCATTTGACCTATAGCAAAGACAGTGCCTGTGTACTATCAGAACAGAAGATTTGGTGTTAGAAAGCTGGCTGGATTCGAGACGAGAAGGGTCTGTTTGAGCTCACCATCTTACTGCTCTGTTCTCTGTTGTAGATACCGCGTTGGATGATGAAGTACGGCTCGGTCTGAGGAGAATCGAACTAAGTAAGGACAGACTTTCCTGCGCTTCAAGCTCGTGATCTGAATACTCACCTGCATCAGGATGACCGCTGGTACGACGGTCAACATGAAGATACCGAAAATCCGAGCTTGAAGGCCGACGACCGTGTTGCTGACATTCAGAAAGACGAGTCCGGTGATGAGCGCGACGGAAGCGTGCTCGTACATCCGTGTGAACTGGTATTCGGGCTGGCGCCATGAGCTCTACAGACATGGCATCAAAGTGCAGTAATGGGTGATGTCAGCGCAGAGCATCCACACTATGAAACGTCGTTCCTATGAAAACACTCACGATCAAAGCTCGACGACCGACGTTGACAACCTGAGTCCAATATGTGCTGGCATACTCGTTCTGGTCGACCTCGACATTCCCATATTCACCGCTCTGGCAGCTGTCCTTGATCTCCTGGATTCGTTGCAGGTTGCGTGCGTACAGGTCAGACTCCTTGTAAAGCTCTGCCCAGTCCCTGTCGCCGACACGAGGTTGCAAGCCAGCTCCAATGGCATCGACTACAAACAGAAGGCATGAAGAAATATGTTAGCTGTGCGCTTGAGAAGTCAGTTCCTGCGAAGAATGGGATCGACACTCACGCATGTACTCGGCCGGGTTTACGTTGTCAGGACAAGCGGCACCGTTCGCTGCAAAGTAGTCGCGGATGTGAGTTGAGTCCTGACCGACGGGACCGAAGTAGACGACTTGACCACCTCTTTGAAGCAGAAGCAATCGGTCGAAACTTTCGAAAAGTAGACTGTTGGGTTGATGGATGGTGCAGAGAATGGCTTGGCCGGCAGCCGAAAGCTTCTTAAGGAAGCGTACCATGTTCCACGCAGTCTGACCGTCAAGGCCCGAGGTCTGCACGGAAATCCAAGGGATGTTTCAGCAGAGTCAAAGACGATAGGGGGTGAGAAAGCCAAAGAAACGTACGGGTTCGTCAAGGAAGAGTAGAAGATCAGGCTTGGCAGCCAGCTCTACTCCAATAGTGAGGCGCTTCCTGTCACCGACGCCGAGACCGATTCCTTCGGGTGATCCCACCATGGCGTCTGCAACATCCTGCATCTCGAGAAGCTCGATGATGTCTTCCACATAAGCGTCCTTCTCCTCCTTGCTGATCGAGGCTGACTGACGAAGGTAAGCCGAGAACCGGAGTGCTTCACGAACGGTTGAGGTGGGCTCGTGTACATCTTGCTGTTCCGCATAGCCACAGCCGCGTTGGAAGGAAGAGTCAATTTGACGACCACTGATCAATCGTTCACCGCTGATGACGCCAATCGATTTGCGGTTAGCGAGGACGTCGAGTAACGTGGTCTTGCCGGCTCCGGAGGCACCCATGAGAGCAGTAAGTGAACCAGGCTCGCAGAAGCCGTCGATGCTGTCCAGCAACTGACGAGTTCCTCCTTTGACAGGAACTGAAATGGAAACCCTCTTTCAGTACCAGGGTCAAGCGAATGTTAGGGGTCAACACGCACCTGTGTAGGTTAGTTTTTCCCATGTGAACGGTTGAGACATGACCTCGATCGCCTTCTCTTCCGTGCTTGCCTGTGCCTGTCGCTCACGAAGTCGTGCATTGAGCTGGATCTCCTCTTCGTTGAGCTTCTTGGTCACGTTGCACGAGGTCACGATGTTGCTCTGATCGAAGATTTCGACCGCCACGGCCCCGATCAGAATCAATCCGAAGAGATAAGAGAGGTTGATGCCGATGTTCTTCCACAGGTCGCCGGAGTGGTAACCGAACGCAGCACTAATGTAGTCCGCTCCGCGCACGATTTGTTGGCCAGCGACTGCTCCGGGCAAGGTGCATGTCTGAAACTGGCCCACCGAATCCTGGAAGCCAGCACCGCGTGGCGTAACGTAGCTACCAACGCATGTGAGGTCCAGTCCTTTGAACTCGTTGATCATGGCGGCGGAGAAGGCAAAGTATACCGGGTTCAGGCTGCAAACGAGCATCAGCAAAGGTTCAAAGCTCCACTATGATCTGCATGGGACACTTACTAGGTCACCCAGAACAGGAATCGTTTCATCTCCCGCTGAGGAAGCAAATAACCGGAGAATAGGACCATGGTGACGAGCATGAGCGTAGCCAGTCGGGCCACGACATCGTAGCTGAAAATAGTGGAAAGATTCAATCACAGCTGCCCATCTTTGTTCATTTTTAAGAGCCTTGTGTAGAGCTACATACCTCCTGCATAACGCCGCGAGGACTGTAATAATGATCAGATGGAATGATGTAAGCTTTAGACCTCAGGCCGCGTCCTGAGAACATCACTCACTCTTGAACATGCAAACGAGGGTCAGGAACAGGCTGTAAACGATGAGGAAGAAGATGAAGAACGCGCCAGCATCGCTCCGAAGGCCAGCAATGAAATACCTGCAGATACATGGTCGTGAGGGTCAGCTATCAGAAGACGATACGACACTCAGATCACAGATGGACGGCAGACTCACGCGCAGACAACGAACAGGAACACCCTCGGAAGAGTGAAGGGAATGTCGGCAACCAGTTGAGCGATGCTTAAAGAAGCAGGCCGGAAGAATTGGTAAACTTGTTGCTTGTACCTGTAAGAGGCAGGATCTCGGAGGGGTCAACTGATGCACCTAATCCATTCTTCTGAAATGAGCTGCCCCTTCACTCACAGAATCGGCTTTTGACCCATCTGGACAGGGAGCTCAGTGAAGGCGACGAGAGCGTTGAACAGGAGTGTGAGGAAGACTGAAAGAAGATACAAAAAGAAGTTTAGCGGTCGGAGCATGCTTTATGATTCAAGCACGAGCCACTCACGGACACCACCGCGTGTGAAGCCACCCTCCGCGGTGTTCGGGAGGGTCTTGAAGGTCGTTCCGGTTATGCAGCCCAGCACAATAGAAGTAAAGAGGCCAAAAACAATATCGAACATGTTGCCTGAGAAGGAGGGTTGTGGTCAGCTTCCCAGTTCACAGAGGCAGAGCCCGACTTGACTTACCCGAAATAATCTGAGTCTGGCGGATAGTCAAGCGCCAGATCTGTTCGAACAGAGAAACAGTGTACCGACTGCGTGCATTCACGTGCTTGTCTGAAAGGTAGAAAATGTTCAATACATGCAGCGTGCTCTCGAGCTTGGAAGGTGCAGGACTTACTCTTGTCCTCTCGCACTGCCTGGCGGAACTCTTCGATATCAGCAGTCTTGGTGAGCTGCTCTTCATATTCAGCCTTGGCTGCCATCTCGCCCTCATAGATGTCACTCTCCTTGAAAGCCGCCTCGAGAAGCTCAGGAGTGGGAGGGTTGGAAGCGGAGAATCGAAAGCCGGTCTCGGTGAGACGGCGTTCGTTCGGATCTGTGCAGCCGGATAGGTAGTCGGCCGTCGTTTGACGTGGCAAGTCTTCGAAGCCGAGCGAGATCATGTAGGCACGAGCCTTGCTTGTTGGACCATGGTAGACACAGCGACCGGAGTCGATGACAAGGACTTTGTCGAACTGCTCGTAGATGCCCTCGCCGGCCTTCAAACGGGACGGACTGGGGTCAGCTCACATTTCATGTTCTACAGCTCATTCGTTGTGCTTTCACATACCTGGTAAAAACTCGCGAACAGAGTCAGATCAAGGAGGTCACAGCAGATACGGAGGGACTTGGCAAAGTCGAGCGCCGTAGAAGCGTCCAAACCGCGAGTCGAGTTGTCCCACGCAAGGACAGCAGCACGGGTCGCGACTGTAAGACAAGTACTGTTCAGCGCGCGCTGATAAATGTACAGCTTCACATCTTAGAGCCTCAACTTACACATTTCCGCGATCGATACGCGCTTACGTTCTCCGCCCGAGACACCACGAACCATAGGTGAGCCGACCTTTGTAGCCGCGGTATGTGAGATGTTGAGCATTGAGAGCAGCGTCTGAAGAATTTCCGCACGGAATTCTTTTGCATTCGCCCATCGCGGTAGGCGTCGACCGGGCACTTTCAGGGCAAGCGCGAAATCCAAAGTTTGTTGCACAGTCAAAGTGGGGTAATGGATGTCGTCCTCGCCGTTGTAACAGACTTCACCCGGGAAGTACTTGGCGAACTCCTTTGCGTCCACACCGGAATACTTGACGTCTCCCTCAACTCCGAGGTAGCCTTGGCGCTGGTTGGCGATGACTTTGAGAAAAGTCGAGCAGCCGCTACCGGGACGACCAACAACGAGTGTCATTTGATAAGGACGTGCAAAGCCACTGAATCCTGAGATGATGTTGCGGCTCTGGTTCTCGTTTCGGAGCAAGCCGATACGATTCGCGAGCTTCAGGAAGGGGTCAATAAAGACGTCCCTGAAGAGGTCTGGAATGGTGTGGATGGTGAAGGAGGCAGAAGCTACTCCACGAACGGAGAGATTGTCCCAGGTCACGCCGATTCGCTTCGATTTGATGCCGGCAGCGGCCGCTTCTTCTCCGACGTCACGCAGGTAGCTGTTGCAAAGGAATTTGTGATGAGCGTCATATTGATACCAAAGCCTCCGGATCACGGGCTACTCACTCGACCAGGTCGAAGGGAAGGGTCTTCTCCGGGTCCTGAGCGTGACTCTGACGAGTGAGGCTGCGTACGAGCTGCGAGAACTGCGCTTTAGCGTTACTGACGTCGACTCCGACAGCTTTCTCGTTCTGGTCCTTCTTTGGTGCCACTGTGCTTTGAATTTCAGAGGACATTTCGTGGACGTGTGAAGACACGTCGGACGAGGGTGTGTCGGTCATGGCGGCGACGTAGGCTGCAGATGCGAAAAACGAGACAGGAGAGAAGTAGAAGAAAAGCAGAGAAGTGAGAGAATAAAAGAGTTAATATGAGCAGAGCAAAAGAGGGGAGAGGGGAAGAGAGGTCAGCAAAGGCAGCATTTATACCAGCAGCGATCGAAGAGGTCCAACGTAGCGACAGGGGATCTGATCGCTGATCGCTGATCCCGCGCTGAGAGACGAGAATACTGCCCGTCGGAGACTTGGGCGGTCACGGCGGGATGAGGTCGCGCAGCTCTTCGCTGCGCCGTCGCTGCCTCGGCTGAGTATCTCTACATATGTACGAGTACAAGGCAAATGGTGTTGAGTCACGATTGAAGGCGGAAGCAGGGATGAATGGGGACGGAGTTGGCGCAACTTGAGGAAACTCTCCGCCTCTCATCTTCGCTCCATCGCCCTTCGCATCTGTCCCAGCAACTTCCAGACGAGGAAGCGGGCCGTTATCTAAGGATGGGCGCTGTGACAGGTTATCATGCGACGGCTCCCGCGTAAAATGCCCCCTTGAGTTGAGGTCGTCCGTCGTTGCGGGCCTGACTGGGCTTCTGATGAGGCGACGGGAAGCCGGAAGGTCGAGTAGTGCGTTTAGTTGAGTACTACTGACTCGTACCGCAGCTCAGATGCTCACTGCTGCATGCTGCATAGCAACAAGGATGAGCTCTTGGATTTTTTTGAGGTCAAGCAGTCGATTAGGAAGCAGGAAGAAGGGCGGAAGGCTTTCATGGAGTACGGATAGACACTGGGAACAATGGCGAGCTCAAAGGCGCTGCTTCCCATCGCCAGTCGTGCAACTTCGCTGTCCGCCGCGGCCGCTCGAGCGCAGACTCGAAGCCTGCAGACGTCTGCCGCAGCTGCTCTAGATCGTCGTCAGCAGCAGTCCCACTCCAACACCCCAGGCCATCGCGCGCCGTACGGCAAGAAGAACTCAAACTTCAATCGCCCTCGACGGGATCGCGATGTAGGCGCACGGGGCTGGGGAAACCCGAGGCCGGTCTCTCTGGCCTTCACAGAGAAGCAACTGGTGCGCTTCCGCGAAACGCAAGACGATCGCGACCTGGACGCGCAAGCTCGGAAGAATGCGGTCGCAGCACAATACGAGAGTGCCAGTAGACAGCTTGACCTGAAAACGGGATTCCATCTGGACAGCCGCGGCTTGGAGGCTCTGAACGTGGATCAAGGCGTGCTTTCGACATTTCAACCGGGCGACTTCGTCGAGATTCGCAGGTAAGATTGACGGCAGGATGCAGGCAGGCTTGCAGATCAACGAACGGTTCAAGGACTGACAGCTCTTCCTCTGATCCCAACTCTGCAGGTCCTTTCAAACCTTTTTGGCCGTCATACTGCCGTTCCCTGAGAACATACGCGCCGATAGAAGGCTCTGGATCTGTGCATTATCCAGCACCGGATCTGTGGAAGTCTACCGGGAAGCAGATGTCATGTTTCGCTTGCCAGGCTTGGTGAGCTCCCTTCTCGCGGAAAAAGCAGGGGCCGTCGAAGGCGAGATATCCTTAGGAGGCGAATCGGAATCAGATTCCCCTGGTGGAGAGCCCTGGGAAACCAGCCGCATAGACCGGGACATCCTCGAGGCCCGATCATTCGTCCTCTCTCGCCTACGCTCCATGAAGCTCCGCCGAGATGACGAAATCAGACGTTTGCTCCCAGCATTTCAGCGGGAGTTTCTTGTCGAGCATCGTGATCCGAGGTCATTCGACCGCAAAGGAAAGCGAGTTGCTACTACCGACGTTGCAGACCTCAAGAGTGTAACAACGTCGGAAGCAGCTCAACGACTGGACGAGCTATCTCCTTCTCCTTCCTCAAGCCCAGTAGAGCACAACACTTACTCAAGCTCTGGTCCTTCGTCTGGCAAGCGACGTGATTTCGAAGGGAAACAAATGCTTTCCTCCTCAACGTCGCCAATCACCCTTTTCGCCACCCACACCCTCCTAATGGCCCACCCAGAGCACTTTGTGGCAGATGTACTGCATCATCGGTCCTCTCATCTTTTCACTCGGCGCGCCAACGGCGAACGGCAATCGTGGATCCAGGTCCAGCAGTGGCTCGCTGCAGAACAGCAATCTCTGATGACCACATCAAACGTACCCAAAACGCAGATTCCAGCATCGAGCGACAGTTCCGAGAGCCCAATTGAAGCTTTCTGTCATCGAGCCAGGCTTATTAAAACAAGACGCGAACAAATGCTAGCTGATCTCCAACCGCAGATACCTACCGTTGTCGGTTCGCCTCAGGCGATTCCGATGCCCCACATGGACACGGCCGGAACATCTGCATCAGAATATTTCGAATGGACAAAGGAGGATCAGATCATCCTACGTTTTCTCAAGTCTGCTTTGGGATCCCGCCGCACGATTCAAACTGATCTGTTCATCAGCACTGCAATGACGATCATCAAGCGGGCTGGCGGTGTTCCCAAATTGCCTCCGCTGGAGTACTCGGGCAACATCGACACTGTCAAATACACGCAAGATCAATTCCAGAAATTGTCAGCAGATCGTGCGGATGCGGCTATGAAAATGGCCAGAAGCCTCGGTCTGGATACTCCAAACAACCTGAGACCAGGACCCGACCTCAGTTCGGCACTTGTCACCAAGTTCTTGATCGACATTGGAGTAGTGCCTCCTTGGTTCAATCTCCAAGCAAACGATGTGACCCTACGGAGCGTTACCAGCGCCGGACTTCCCTCCAGCACAAGTGAAAGTTCTGATGGAAGCTCGACCTCATCGCAGAAGTATACAACGCTTACCCCGGACGCCGAAGCAGTGCAGCCCCGCGACTTCGACGAGCTGCCTGTGTTTGTCATCGACGATGCAGGAGCACATGAGCTCGACGATGGGATCTCGATTCAGGCCACTTCGGAACCGAATGACTGGTGGGTGCACATTCACGTCGCCGACCCCACTGCGATCCTCAACCCCGAAGATCCACTCTCGATGCAAGCCTACCGCCAATATTCCACCATCTACTTCCCGGAACGTCAATATCCCCTCCTGCCTGACCAGGCTCTTATGGACCAAGTTGACATGGGCAGCTTTCGCAGACGCACTGCCTCATCGCATCAATTGCAGCGGGCACTGACGTTCAGTGCTAAAATCAATGATCAGACGGGTACTGTGTCTGAGTATAAGGTTGCTCCAAGTCTGCTTCGTAACCTGAAGGTCTGCACGTATCAGCAAGTGCAAAACCTGTTCGACGGCTCAAACGACGAGCCCGGGCTCTTCAGCGAAGACGATCAAAGCAGGCTCAGAACTCTGCGCAAAATTTCCACGGTCCTTGGGGAACGACGCTTTCAGGACGGAGCTTTCAGTACCACTGCTTTACGTCCCGACGTTAAGGTCTCCCCTAAGCCGCTACCGGGTCAAATTGAGGATCTGACACGACCGCACGTTTTCGCGGGTTTCCCTCAGATCGACTTGCAGCTGCTCAAACCATCGGGTCAGGCGCCGGGGTCCACGTCCGACACGATGGTTGGGGAGTTGATGGTTCTGGCCGGCCGGGTTCTCGGCGCTTGGGCTCAAGAGCACGGGGTACCGGTCCCCTACCGAGGACAGCGTTTTACCGAGGAGCAGACAGCGGCCCAATCGCAGAAGATGTTACAAGATACCGTCAATAAGCACCGTGATCCAGTCTCAGGACTGGTCGACGCGGGTGCGATCATGCGGCTCATGTCAGTATTGCCTAAGACGGTCCTTTCAGTTGAACCTCTGGGGCATATGGCGATGGCGATACACCTGCGCTCGTCTCCATCATCCAACGGGGATGTGCTGGGTCGATCGGGTTACGTGCAGTGCACCAGTCCACTTCGACGGTATGGAGACTTGATGGTCCACTGGCAGATTCGTGCAGCACTCGCAGCGATGGCCCGGGGCAAGTCGCCGACCGCGAACTTGCCCTGGCAAAGAGAATCCATGCAAGCCGAGCTGGGCCGCCTGTTACAACAGGGAAGTTGGCATAGAGATATCTCTCGCGCCTCGACTATGTTCTGGACGTGCCTTCACATCTCCCGGTTGCTCAAGCTTAAGGCCGAAGGTCGGGAAGACGAGATCCGGGAGCAAGATCGCAAGTTCCTTGAACCTGCTCCTGCTACTTGCACCTTTGAGGTATTGCGTCTCCTCAAAGGGGCGGACGGCGACACGATCGTGCTGGCCCACGGACTGGGTGTCCAGGCTGACTGCGAATGGAGTCCCTTCGAGACTAGGCCTCAGCTGGGGCAGTCGATCATGGTCAAGCCCATCTACGTCAAGTTTGCCGGCCTGCGGTCGCGTATCGTCGTCCGCCGGGTCTGAGGTTAGGGATTGATCTGGGGCCAAGTTCTCTCGGGGCCAGCAGCTGTATGGACAGGGAGTTGGGGCATGGATCGCATATACAACCACCACATATTTTCACCACTCACTCACTATAAGACGCACCCTAGTCGTGAATGGACAAGAGGAACCTTTATCAAACCTCTGTCCCGTTATAATTGAACGCTATGTTCGGTCGAGATCTCTCATCGTGAAGTGATCCGAGTTCGCCTCCCTGAGAGAGCCTGAGAACAGAGTGTCATACATAGAAGGTGAGCCACGTGGCTAAGTGCGCACCTATTCGCAGGGCATCAATCCCTCAGCGCCTCAGCCTCAGCCTCACCATCAGGCATCAGGCGCATCAGGACGTCTCAACACTCTGTTGTCGCCCAGATCTACGATGAGCGACGTGCCGATGCGAGGCGGTTGTGTAGTGGCACCTCCTGAAAATTGGAATCCTCAACGGCCGCCCTCTCAGAACGCCGCGCACAGAAAGATCATCTCCACGGTCACCGTCACCACACACTCACGCTTCGTTCTCAGCACCACAGCAGCTCTGGGCGTACGGAGCAAGATCTCGTTGAGCGCCACATTAGGATTCTCCGCTCTCTAACCTGGTGCTTACTTGACGCTATTGACGAGCAAACCTGCTCAGCCCGCGAGGATTGATTTCTGCGGAGATTCTGGCTGGCCGGTCGCTGGGTTGCTTCCATGGTTCCACCCAGCAGCCTGCTTTAGTAGTCTCGATTCCCTTCTCCCACTTGGCTCCAAATACCAGTCCCTGGAAGTCGAAATGTTCAGCGTCCGCCAACAGTCGCAGTGTCAGCGACGCCGCCTTCAGGCGCTTCCATGCATGGCGGTGAGTGCAGAAGCTTTCATTCACTGTTCCCGGTCTGACAGACTACAAGCAGGGCTCATCGCATTACGATCCATATGCGTCCGCTCCAGGCCGCGGGAGGCAGAGAACCTGTCGGTTGGCACGAAGGTCATGCCTCAGGATACAAGCCAAGACTCAAGAGGCGCGTTGGCCTTTTATGGATGATTTCCTGCAGGAGCCTTTGCCACAATGAAAGACACGGCTTCTGAGCTTTCTCTCATTCATAGAGCAGGTAAAGGCAGAAGGGCCTCGCCAAGTCTGCTGTGTCCAACAACCCCCCGCTTCGCTCAACTCTTTCTCTCACTTACCTTCTTCTTTCTTACTTTCCGTGGTACCTCTCCTCCCCCTTTGCTTCGCCCATATCCCTAATCTCCTTCACTATCTTTTATCAGAATCCACACTCCTTCACCAGAACAACGGCAATCCTCCTCCTCCTCCTCAAACTTCTTCAGCAGGTTCAAAATGCTCGCGACGGTAATGCGAAAGGACAGGGTATCACCCTCAACACGGAGATCCGAGGCGCCGAAGCCCAGCGGGAAGGCGCCAGCGCGAAAGCAAAGTTTCTCGAGCGCGCTCGGACGAAGGGAGAAGATCAATGTGGTCTCCAAGGCGAGTCTGGCCATGTTAAACCCCAGATTGGCCATGGGCATGGAGTCCGGCGATGTCTTCGATTCTCCCGACACCCGTGGCTCGCGTGAGTGGTCCGCCGCAATGGCGAGCCTGAAGAACGCAAACAAACCAGTATGGGGCGATGAAGAGGGACGGACACCTTCAACAAAATGGTCAGCGAGCCCAACGCCCGAGCTCGAAGCCTTCACAATGGAGGACCTTGTTATGGCTCCTTCCACTTCCGCTCAGGACACAAATCCCAACGATGCTCCTTTACTGTGGGTGTCTACACAACTCTCAGACGAGCCTCAAGGCTTGGAAAGCGACGAAATCCCATCGCCAACCCGGGGACAGGAACGGGAGCGCAAACTTTCGTCCAAGAGATCAAATGGGACATTGTCCAGGCTGTTCTCATGGAAGAAAGGCGGCAAAGGTGGAAAGATGCCATGGAACGACCTCGAACCGATGCCCAGCTTGCCCATGTCATACTCTGCAAGCGAGTTGGCCATGCCCCACAGTGCGCCTCCGACCGTGACCACATTCGATCTTTCCGGTGGCCCACTTCAAACCAGTCAGTCAGAGAACTGGGGTGTCGCCACTAGCATGTACGCCGAAAGCGCTTCTCTTCCATGCTCTCCAGTCAGAGATGTGTCTGGCCACGATCTACCTGCCGCTCTTCAAACGCAAACTCGCCCGAATGCTTCTCGGGTACAATCAACGCGGGTCAGGTCAACATACCGGCTGTCAAGAATGCAGAGTTTGCCATCCATTCGCATCCACGACATCACAATGCCAACAAAGGAAGAAGCCCCTGCAATGCCCACGCTGGAAAAGGTCAAACTGGCTTCATCAGTAACTTCACCATCACTGACCTCCAGTCCAGCTTGGGACAGCACCTTCGGTAACCTCCTGAACGAGTGCGGGACCCCCACCATGCGTCCGACCAGCCGTTACGTCTCCAGTACCGGTCGTGGCGTGCCCAGCTTTTCGCCGAACAAATTCAAGGATGTCTTCTCTCCACAGCTGCGTGGAAGCACCTTCGTCAGTGAGAGCGATTCTAAGGCTGGTCGACGTAGAAGTCGAAGCCTAGGTGCGGGCAACGCACCGCCGCGCCTTTCATGCTTCGGAAGCCCACCTACGGTTTTCAGCCCAGCTTCTCCAAATATGGGTGCCTTCCTGCCTGATGTTGGAGAGGTCTCCACACCAGATTTTGCAGAGCTCGCTGCTTTTGCAGCGCAGCACCCCTTCGCCTCCCTGGGCATGAATGATCAGATACAGATCTGCCCGCCATCTACAAATCGATCTCCCCTTGCTCGCGAAACCTCAACATCGACCGCGAGCAGCTCATGCCGGAGCAGCTTCGAGGAGCAGGACGAAGTTGTCATAGTGGCTCGCACTAGCCAGGCCAGACGCGAGGACTTGACTCAACGAGCTAGAGCGGTTCCTATCTCCAGCCCCTCCTTGTCGACCGCAGCACGCAGTCCTTTCAGCACTTCGCAGTCCCAATTCATCGTCACGGTGATGCCTCCAACACCGGATCTTGGGGCCGAGTCGACTCCTCGCATGGGGGGTTTGGCCGAAGCTTCTGTGTTCGAGGTGAACCCTTCCTGGATGCAGGACCAGGAAATTGTCATCGAAGGACAAACTTCGCCTCTCCGCACCTCGCGCTCATTGAAGAACGAAAGCCCTAGCGCTCGAATCAAGGCTCGTCGTGATACGGTAGTGATGGACAACACATACGGGATGCCGCAATACCGCGATCTTGATGGTCTCACCAGCCACATCACTCCGACAATGTCGTTCGACTACTTTGACCCTTCTACGCTTCAACAGGAGCGGATTGACAAGTTTGGCGGCGTTGACTTCGCCGGGCTGAAGAGGGAACGGAGGAACTCCGAATATAGCGACTTCACCGAGGTCAGCGACTTTAGCAGCTCCAGCAGTGCCGCGGCGGGCCCTTTCGCTTTTGCTCAAAGTCTTTCGCAGTCGACTCTGACTTACTCTCCAAGCTCGTCCACATTGGGATCCGACTCGCCTCACTCGTCGACGCAGAAGTATGAACACCTGTCACCCACGACCAATCATGAGGCCGAACAGATTGCGCGCAGATACAAGTTTTCCAGCCGCGGTCCTCTCGATTTCAACTTGCCCAGAAGCACCAGCAGCAATTCTACAAGGCTGGAGGTGGACGATTTTTCCGACACCGAGGGGTCCGAGTTGGGCTACATGGCGGCGAAGAGTCCAGCGACGGGAGCTCTCGAGAGTGACGAGGCCTTCAAGGCCGATGCGACGTTCGCGGGCATGTATGTCAATGCCAATCGGCTCTCTATCATGAGCACGATGGCTGAGATGTCTTTGAGCCCGCAGCTTGAGCTCGGCGGCAACCTAGATTTTGGCTTTCAACTGCCACCTACGGGCCTTCCTCGCTCCAAGTCTGTGAACGACGAATCGGGCGGAAGCGCGCTTCGTACTGGACTCGCGATGTGGGACAACGACTCTTCGTCGAGTCTGAGAGGGGACGGTCTAGCTGGCGGCTCTTTCCTTCGATCAGCTTCTGTTGGCAACCTAGCGACTCATCATCAGCCAGACGCAGCAATGCTTCCTCCTCGATCTTTCTCTGACAACGGTGCTCGAAAGGCACTTCAGGCTGGACAACAGCCCAATTTGCATTATGGAGCTTCTTCGACGATGTCTGGATGTGAGTTTGTCTGGTGCTTTCTTTCTGTGCGGCTCAAGTTTGAAGAAGGCTGATCCGCTTTCTACTCGCTTTCTTCTTTTCGGTAGCTGATCGCAAAGTCCAGCACGGCGCTGCAGATGATACACTGTTTCAGGACCTTCACACCCTCGCCCTGAGCAATGGCCACGGCTTCGGGATCGATGAGCCTCTTCTACACGCGCGACCCTCCAACGAGAGTCAAAGGCCTGTCCTCGTCAGCCCTGGCGGTCTGAACCGCGTCAGGAGCTCAAAGGTGATTACTGGGTCAGTCGGGATGAGCAGCCACAACGAGATGGACTTCCGGCCTCTCCCTTCGTCCTTCCGTTCGTACGGGACCCAGAATCATAACTACCAACAGCAGAAGCAACACCTGCCTCGCAATCACCCTGCGGCAGCGGGCACTCGCCCCTTGCGCTGGCGACACTCTAGTCAGGACAGCAACGGATCTGACCGTGGATATGTCATGGCTCTTTGAGCGCTCTTCTTCGCCACGGCCGCCAACGCCTCGAACTCGGCCAGCCCGTATGTATTTCGCACCCTCTCTCAGCTCGCTCTCAGGCCCATCACACCACCACAATGTTTTCGATCAATCGCCCGACCTTCGTCAAGCCCCACTCCTTCCTCGCTCTTTGCCTGTGCTTTTCTGAACGTAATTTCCGCTGTTCTTGCTGCCCCGGTCCCAAACCATTGCCAGAGGCTTGCCGCCCTCTTCTCTCCTTTAACTAGTACTACTGTCTCTTACCCATATCACAACCTGTATATCCACTTCCATCGCTATTCCGCTTCAATCACTGCACTACCACGAGCCACTGGAGTTACCGATGAGTGAACACACCTGAACGCCGAACCATAAAACAGAAGAGGGAAAGAAAGCGCGTTCCAAAGCTGATCGATGAGTGTTGCCTGACCAGAGTATGAGAGAGTTTGTGTGTGTGAGAGAAAGACAGAGAGAGAGGATGTAAAACCAAAGAGGGAAACAAGGAGTGATACAACAAAGGAGGGTTGGAGGAAAGGCAGGCGACGAGGTTGACGAGGATGAGGACGACGACGATGAAAGCGTGAACAGAGAGCCTTAGTGTAAAGGTTGAAAGCGGAAGAGGGCCCTTCGGGTCGAGTGGGCGAGATTTGTTCTTGTGTCGTGCAAGGAGGAGGGAAACGAAAGTGGGGATGATCGAATTCGATGTCTTGTATGTGCGGTAGGAGATGAGGAATCGACGGGCCGAACGTGTAGTAGGCTAGACGTAGAATGGAGGGGCTTTGTGCATCTGAAGGGCTGTTGAAGATCGCAAGGGTCGACCGTGTCTTGCAAAGAGTTGATACGTGTCTATGTCGAAGAAGGGATGGAACGTCGAAGTTGGAGCTGAAGGAGGAAAGAGAGAGACCGCAATTGCCCGTACCCGGCTCATCTATGCTGTTGTTTGGTTGTATTGACTGCGGTATTGTGGACGCCGCGAAGGGGATGGACCCGCCTGAGAACATGCTTGCCGCACCCCCAGACAAGCTCGTGTATGCCTTCTGTGGTACCAAAGAACCCGCGCGCGCTTACTTGCTCCGAACTCGGCCTCCATGCTCATGTTTGGTGCACATGGGCCGAAGAGATAGCGGAGAAACCCACTCGAAGAGGAAGAGCTCCATCGACGCTATACTTCCAAGTCAGCCGAACGGGCAGCAATGAGCCCAGCGCCCGAATACGTCGAGTTGATCTCTTCATCGCCAAACAGGGAAGTCCGGCGCGGTCTGGGTTGCTCTCGTTGCTGCTTCATCTGATCCGAAGCCTTGGGCTGCAACCCAAGCAGATTTCCAGCAGAATCAGCTTCTTCTCCCTCTGACACCACTTCGACACCATCCTCATCATGGACACCTGACGAGGCAGTAGTGGAGAGTCGCGCGGCGTCCGGATCCATTGGTCCTGGTGTTAACGCCAGCTTCGCGACATTGGCAATACTGCGGAGTGTCTTGGTAAGCATGTTGGGATCGGGTAGCATAGCTTTCCGAACTGAGGGCGAAGTCGGAGCAGAGGGAGGCTGATGAGGGAGATCCGCCTGTTGCGAGCGCATTGTTGTTCTTCCTCCTTTTGAGTTGGAATTCACCTCAGAGCCCAAGGGAAAGGCGGCGGAGTTGGTGATCTGCCCATGTTTACGCGGATTGTTCGATGCATTGGATCCATCGGCATCGGCATCACCAGCGTCCTCGCTGTCTCCGTCTGACGTGTGCGCCGATGCAACAGCTCCGCCCAGAGTGGCAGCTTGGCGTTGCTGTTGGGCGGTGGTGTAAGGCCGCAACGCATCTTCCTCAGATGGCGTCGCTAGCGGGGTGAAACCTCCAATCCGTGGGCGATGCTGCCTCGGCCGGGCACTCGGAGACAGACTAGCCACAAAACTCTGTCCCTGAGCACTCGAGATGGACGACGCTCGTGAGAAGCTATGGACGGGGGAGGAGGTCCCACTTTCTGGTCCACTATCGTCGAAGTCGGTCAAGTCGCCCATGCCCAGAGCGCCCTCCTGTCCGATCACGCCAGGAAGTCGGAGACGGAAGAAGCGTGTCCGGGGTGAGGCAGGCGGGGAGACGAGAGAGGCGTGCGACGGGCCGGGCGAGATGGCTGGCTGTGCCGTGGAGGACGAGATCGCAGGAGGTTGCTCCGAAGTAGGGGTCATAGGAAGGAGTGTCAAAGGTGGAATTCCCTGCGACTGTGCCTCATCCTGAGCTCTCTTAGCCGCCTCGCGAACAGCACTGACGCGAGCAAAGGAACCACCGGTACGTGCCCATTCCGCCTCGGCGTCTGCGCTCTCGGTCCCGCTGGTGGAGCGCGAACGAGCTCGATGGCGGAGAAGCATTGCGGCGTCGTAAGCTCCTGGAGTGAGGAGCGGCGCCCCACCTGCCTCGCCAGGCTGTGGACTTACGGGTCCTGAGCCTGGGCGTGGGAAGGGTATTGGGTACGGTCCGCCGCGCTGGGATGTAGGAGTGGTTGTTCCACCACGCGCCACAGAAGGAGTCTTTTTCACGGTGGGAGCAGGAGTTGGGGTGGTATTGCTGCTCTGGGCTGAGTTCTGACGCTGAGCGGTTGCCTGTCGCATAGCGCTGTGCTGCTTGGCCATTGACTTGGAGTCTGGTGAAGCGGTTCGCTTGATACGGACGCGTCGGCGCTGCAAACCTGTGGGCGATACATCTCAGATGTGAGCGGAAGCGAGAAGAATGGGAACGAAGCGAACATACCTAGCGTGCGGAAGACGGCGTAACCTGCGAAGTCTGCGACTCCTATGAGAGCGATGGGCATGAGACTCAATGCAGCCGCGAGTCGGAAGAGGCCGGGCATGAGAGACAGCGGCCAGGGCAAATGCGTATGCGGGGAGATGATGAGCAACTTGATGTGGTCGATCCAGGTGAGGTTTCGACTACGTTGGAATTTGGTGTCGATGCCTGGTATAGCCCAAGCTGAAGGCAGACTGGCAAGTATGCTCTGGGACCATTGCTTCCGAACCTCGGCCGCCCACTGGGATGCGAAAATGCGTGATCGAGTGGCGACGAGGAATCGCCGTGTTGATGAGGACGACGAGGAGGAGGACAGAGCGCGCTCATGCATGCGCATGGAGAGGAAGGCAGCAAACGATGGTGGCCGCAATGCTCCTTCTGCATGGTGGTAGTAGTAGAAAGCGTACAGTTCCGGTCCGATGAGAATGGCGAGGACCCCGATGGCGAAGAGGGCGCCGAGTAGGGCGATGATGAGGAAGGCAGGCGTGCTGCTGCTGCTACTTGTTGTACGCGATCGCGATTTGCTACGTCGGCGGGCAGAGGCGCCGCTTGATCGTGACCTCGAGAGATCTGTTGTCCCAGCTGACGAACCTGCTCCTGCGCCTATCCTGGGCGATGCTGAGGATCCTGCTCCTGCTGCTGATCTTGGTTCTTGTACGGCGGCCATGGCGCGTGTAGTGTAGCTGTATGCTTCCCTTTAAGGCTTCAGAAGTTCTTCTGGGCGAGCAGCAGGACAAGTAGAGAGAGAAAGACAAGCGCAGTGTCAGCGAAACATAGCTGGCAGAGTGGGTTCCCTGTGCTGTCAGATGCTCACCACCAGGCAAAGAGTCGAGAACAACGTATGTACGCACGAGCACGAAGAGGGCGAAGTTGGTGCTGCGATTCGGGACGATCTGCTTGTGCCGACCCGAGACGGACGCTCCTTTCTTATGAGATGAGGCGACGAGATGCTTAGTGAGTGCAACCCGACAGACGACCTTGGAGAAAGCTTCAAGCAAGAGCGCTAACAAGATGAAGGTCGTGGTCGTGGGATAGACTCAAGGCTCCCGTGCAGGATTCAAGCTTCAAGCTTCAAGCAGCTTCAAGTGGGAAAAAATGCAAGGAGGTACCCCAGAACTTTAACGACGCAGCAAGTCCATATATACATGCGATGCGGTCACTACGATACAACTTTCTTCTTCTCACGCACCTCCCACAACGCGCCGCCAAGCGACAATTTCCTTGCGAGCCCACGGCCGGGAACTGCGAACCGTCGTCCAAGTGAGTGAGCTTGGGAAACGAGCATTTTGTTTGTTTTGTGGTGGGATCATCATCGCATCATCATGCAGGAATCAGTGAGTTCGGGCAAGGCCGGAACGAGAACTTCCGGTCAGCACTTGACGCTCGAGTCAGCGAATCTGGGAAGGGATGTAAGATATGTACTCGAGTTGGAGAATGAGCAATGAGCGATGAGCAGCATGCTGGGCAGAGGCAGGAAGGGAACGCCGCAGTATCGCTGAGCCGAAGGAGACCCCCGCGGGACGAAAGGTAGACGATAATACGCGGTCGCGCGATTCCTCCTTGGGCGGGTGAACGATTGACGGAAAGAATAAAATCGATAAGTTGAAGATGAAAGTAGTGTCCGGATCCTGATAAAGGGGTGGTGCGAGAATGGGAACGATTGATCCAAGAGAGATAGGTCACATGATGACACAGTCGTTCTCGTTGCCGGTGGCAGAGCGAGCAGCATCCCGTGTCAGCGCCTCGGCATCGCGCGAGCCACTGCCGGTCAGATCGACAATAATCACGCCCGCATTGCGCGGGTCGACCTGGGCTGAGAGGTTCTCGCTGCAGGGAGTGATATCTCAAAGCACGTCAGTTTTTGTTCTCAGGCACATTCCCCAACTCAAGTCGGAAGGAAAGGAAAACTCACTCTTGCATGAGCTTCGCGATCGCAGGCTTGATCTTGGCAACGTGGTCGCGTGAGTGCAATCCTTTGCCCGTTACGACGCGAATCTGCGACCGGCCTTGTCGGCGGGCATCCCGGACATAGTTCTCCGTACGCTCGATCGCCTCCTTGACGGTCAAGCCGTGCAGGTCGATGGTGCCCTCAGACTCGTCTGCGTTGTTTGCCTGAGAATGAGGCGTAGGTGATATGCGCACGTCATAATCGTCAGCTCAAAAGCAGAGAGAGCGGTGTAGGACTGAGTCAAATCTCACCTTGAAGATCCACTCCGAAGCCTGCCGATTCAAATCCTCCATGCGCGCCTTGTGCTCATGACCCTCCTTACTCAACGCACTCGCCCGCGCACCATCACCCGACCCAAAAGCAGCATGCGCCTGGTCATAACACCTGGCCATCGCATCCCCTTCACTCCGAGCCTGGTTCCGCAACTGCGTGTACTGCTCATTGTGTGAGTTTACCTGGTTGTCGTCGAAGTTCGGGTGATTCGGCTTCACGCCTGATTGGTGCGGGACAGTGTTGGGCATCGGGTAGGAGCCTGGTTCAGGCGCGTGCGGGTAGTATTGGCCACCACCACCGGGAGGACCTTGGCCCCATGAACCGCCCTGCTGTTGCTGGCCGCCATAGTTCTGTTGGGGTTGTTGATATTGCTGTTGTTGCTGGTACTGCTGTCCACCGTAACCTCCTTGGCCTCCTTGCCCTTGTCCTCCTCCGCCACCACCGCCACCGCCAGAGTGACCACCCTGTGACTTCTTGTACCACCTGAACGCCTTCTTAAGCAGACCAATGATCTGATTCTTGTGCTGCTTGAGAAAGCGGATCGCGTCGTTGGAGCTCATCTTGACAAAACGACAATTGTCGGTTCGCGTTCGGCGGGCTTCTGGGATAATCAGCAGACGTCAGTGAGTGAGAGCGTCGATCGCGATGAGAGGTTGCGGCTCACCAGGGGAGGAATGCGTTTATAAGGACGAGGATGGTGGGAGAGCGATCGATGCACGACCTGGTCCGTGTGTTGTTTTGGACAATTCACAGCCGAGCCATACGAGCCGGACTTCCAAAATTTCTGGACTGGGTGAACCCGATGCAGAGCAGCCTAGAATCAGACGAACAGACAGCATGAAGAGCGTTCACAGCAAGAGGAGTGGCTTGCGTATGGGTAGAGGTTTCTTTGCGTATGAGGCAAGGAGAGAGAGAGAGAGAGAGTACATGTGCAATGGGGCTGACGGTGAGAGCATGAATGCGGACTACGAGATGCGATGGAGGGCGGCAAATCATGCCTCGACGGCGCGGACACGGGCGTTGGCGTTGGTCACCTTGACACCGAGAACCTTGGCCCTGAAGAGCGAGGAAAGGAGAAAGAAGAGGTAGTGGTCAGTATGCTGCAGGAGCAAATGGACTGGCATGGGTTCGGGACTGGATGTTGGAAATGGATGGAATGGCGATGGCGAGTGAAGGGCAACATCCTGAAGCCAGGAGCCTAGGTTCCACCGCTGTTCCAGCCGATGTGCTCGGATCTCGCCGCTTCGACCGCACTGGGACACCACACAGGATCTGCATGTGGCCAAGGTCGTACGGATCGTCGCTCCCGCCTCTGGCGCCAACCAGCCTCGCCAGGAAGGAGCAAAAAGCCCAGAGCCAGCCGCCCGGGAAGGAAGAACACCAATCCTGACGCCTCCCGACAGTGCGCCCTGCGCCCCCTGTCTTCGGAAGCGGCCCTCCTGGTTGATACCAACCCAGCGGAACGGTGTGTTCGACCATTCATAGCCCTGCTTCTGATGTCCGCCGGAGCAGGAGGTGGTACACCCATCCAGAGAGCCAGTCCGTCGTAACGCCCTTGTGCGAACAGCAGGGCTTCCGACCCGTGCTGATGATCTCTGACCGGACTTGAGGACCTCTCCATCCCGACCGGCCCAACACCCACCATCCCATGTTCAATCCTTGCCGCATTATGCCTTCGCCAAAGCGTAAACCAGCACAGGACCCAGACATCCGTCAAGAACCAAGAAAAGGGGGAGAGAAAACACTCACTTCTCCAGAATCTCAACTCGCTTCCGTGCGCTGACGCTGTGTGCAACCTCCGCAGCGAAGGCGTTGTTGTGCATCAGCAGGAGCTCGACGTCGCGGGCGTTGCGGACGACAAGACGACGGTAACCGTTGGGCATGACGTGCTTTGTCTTCTTGTTGGAACCGTAACCGATCTTGGGCATGGGTGCCTGACCCTTGAACCGACGTCGGATCGCAGAGTCGATACCTGTGAAAGGAGCACGCAGGAGGAGAGACAGAATCAAAGGCGATAGGATAGAGAGATGCATCAGCGCAATGTCAAGAAGGCAGTAAGCATCCAGCGTCGTACTCACCCTTGGGCTTGCGCCACGACTGGGAGACGCGCATGAACCGGTCGGACTGGTTGCGGTTGAACCGGGCCGTCCGCTTCTTGACGATGGGGATCTTTGTCGCGACCATTGTGACTGAGTTTGTTTTCCTTGCGGGTGAAGAAAGGAGGTTGGGCGAGGTCTTGAGGATGAGGAGCTGCTCGTCTTCCTTGCTTGGCCGATGGCGAAGAAAAGTGAGTTGGGCAGGGAAGCGGGCGTGTGGCTGCCGAGTCACGTGGTCAAATATCAAGTCACGTGGGTCGTTGGGGTGCCCGATCCGCCTCCCATTTCTCGGCCGAAAGAAGCTGTTGTCGTTGTGAGAAAATCTTTGCAGCTTTCTTCGCAGCCTGGGACGAAAGTGAAAGCGGAAACTCGACTTGCACCTTCTGGACCATCTCCTGCATCAAGGCCCCTCAAGACTCCAACACTCCCCTTCCTTGTACACCTCAAGATGTCTCGTCTCCAGGCAACTCCCTACATCGTTGACGGCAAGGGCCACTTGCTCGGCCGTCTCGCCTCCGTCCTCGCCAAGGAGATCCTCTCCGGTCAGAAGGTCACCGTCGTCCGGACTGAGCTCATCAACGTCTCCGGTGGCTTCTTCCGCCAAAAGGTGAGTCTTTCCTCTCCTTGTCGTCGTGCTGGGAAGGGAAGGAACGGCTGTCACGTCGCGGTCGGGTCGGAGAAGGTATTGGGAGTGGCTCAGAGAAAGGGAGGACCGAAGTGCGGATGGCGGTGATGGGACGCAGGCGTACGATGCAGGGCTATGGATATCCAGGGCACGACCGGCAGCAGACACTAGCCCTCCATCGGATGGGGTTCTACGACCAATGTGCGACAACGTTGGGACCTTCGGCCGCACTTCACATCGCCCCTCCAGATCGGTCATCCACATGCGCTCCCTTCAACAGCAATCAGTGTGGCCCACAAACAGTCGATTTTCTACAGCGCATCTCATGCTCAGCAGTCATCCTGATGGGACATCAACTCGACTCGGCGTTGTGTCATTCTGCAGATGGCGGATCACAAGCTCGACGCGCGAAGGAGGTAGATGAATGCGCTGAGGGAGGGGCATCTTTGCGGACGCACTTGGGACTGGTTGGGTGATAGGAGAGGAGATGACGCCGGCGTGACAGCCTTCCCTTCCCATCTCTTTACGGACGATGTCCGCTGTCGCATGTCACAATGGAAGGCTGACTCTTGCGCATTCTCATCCCTACAGCTGAAGTACCACGCCTACCTGCACAAGCGTCACTTGGTCAACCCCCGCCGAGCAGGTCCCTTCCACCACCGCGCTCCCCACCAAATTCTGTACAAGGCCATCCGCGGTATGATCCCCCACAAGACTGCCCGTGGTGCCGCCGCTCTGCAGCGACTCAAGCTGTACGAGGGTGTCCCCCCACCATACGACCGCAAGAAGAAGATGGTCATCCCCGCCGCATTGCGGGTGCTCCGACTGAAGCCCGGCCGCAAGTACGCAACCCTGAAGCGGATCTCGAGCGAGGTTGGGTGGAACTACGCCGAGGTGGTTGACAAGCTTGAGGAGAAGCGTAAAGTGAAGGCACAAGCGTTCCACGAGCGCAAGACTGCGGCCCTGAAGCGACGTGCGGCTGCGTTGACAGCCTCATCGGACAAGCTTGGGGAGACCCAGACCAAGCTGGCCGTCTACGGCTTGTAAACGGTTCCCCCGTCCCATGCACCTTTTACCCCGACCACCGACTTCTCCCAAGAGTCGTTGAGCTCCGTTCACGGCTCTCATCTGTTGGACCTCTCCACCTCGAAAAGCCCCCCCTTCATCTGCGACGACCGCGACAACATGATCCTGTTCTACATACGCATCTCTCTCTCTCTACGCTGGTTTCTACTCTTTTCCCCCATTTGTTTTGTTCGTTCCTCAACGCACAACTCGTCGCAGGCGGCCTTTTCGGACCAGGCAGCAGAACGTCGTCCTCGCCTTTACCAGGACGAGGATGACGGCCCACCAACCCCCAAGTCAATCTCTACTCCCATGCCCAATCGATTGCATCTTCTCCAGTTTCTGTTGTCTTGTGCTGTGATCCGGCCGTCTGTTGTCTTTGAGCCTTAAGTTGCACCTTCCCTAAAGAAGCGATCGATCAGGGAGAGCATGAGCAAGTAATTGATCGATCGATCGCTTTCGGCTTTCGGATGGAAACCACTTTCCGAGGACCGGAGTTCCTCACCGCGACCTGTCAAAATCCCCATCCGTGCTCGTGTACCCCGCCGCCTGTCCGAGCCCGCAAAATACATTGAGTGTCGATGATAGAGAGCGCATGCTGGATTGGACCTAGGGAAATAAATAGGAAGACGGCCAGCTGTAGCCCTCCCTCCGTCCCGTGTGCTCCCCGTCTTGATCCTCGCCATCGATATTGTCGTCTGAGCTCTCTCCCTCGCTCTCTAGTATAGGTCACAACAGTATCCTCCGCCATGTCGACCGCAGTGGACTCCCTCCTCACGCAGTTCCGCCCGCTGCTGTCAGACCCGAGCTCACGCGCCGCCTTCGTGCGCACATACGCTCTCCCCACCGCCAAAGTAGCCGGCACCGTATTCGCCCTCGTCTTCACCTGGCTCGTCTACATCACCGTCTTCCGTACGCGCTTCTTCTCCCGACTAAGGCACCTCCCCGGTCCCGAGCATGGTCACTGGCTCCTGGGACAAACGCGGCAGGTCGTCCAGCGCGAACCAGGGATGGCCTTCCTCGAGTGGAAGGCCAAGCACGGACAGAAGGGCGTTATTCGGATCGTGACCGCCTTCGGGAGAGAACGCATCATTTTCTTCTCGAACAGCGCAGTGAAGCAGATTCTCGTCGACAGGCCGTATGAGTGAGTGTATCGTGGCTGATGAGGGTGTACATCTGTCAGAAAATGCTGAATATATGCTTGTCCTTTTATAGCTACCCAAAGCCGAGCTACCTTCGTCTGATCCTTGGTCAGGTCGCTGGTGAAGGTCTCCTCACTCTCGAAGGCCCTGAGCACAGCTCGCTCCGCAAGTTCCTGTCCCGGGCCTTTGCGCCTCGATACCTCCAAGAACGTAAGTGCCTCAAACTTCCATTCATGCTCACAGACCAGACCGCTGACCGCTATTCCCTGTGATGCGCCTTTCCTTGGACTTGCAGAATACGAAAGCTCATACCACGGCCCCATTGGCAACCTCATCAAGATCTGGCAGAAGCAGGTCGACGAAGCACCCAAATCATCAGAGGGACTCGAGATTGAAGTCTTCGCATGGATCTCGCGCTGTCTGCTTGACATCATCGGACTCGCTGCCTTCGGGTACGAGATCAATTCTCTGCTGGATGACAAGAATGACCTCGGGAGCGCCTATCATGCCATCACGAAACTGCAAAATGGTCCGAATCTGGTCGGGCTTATCGGTATCATGGTCACACCTGGTGGTGCAAAGCTCGTGAACTGGGCCGGACAGCGTGCTTGGACAGGCAAAGCCCTACTTGGCACGTACAAGTTGGCCGCCTCGATCGGACTGGGGTCGCTCGCACAGCCAATCAAGAGCGCCGGCACTATGCTCCAATCGACCTACATCATCGAATCCGTCGCTGCCAAACTGATGCAACAAAAAATGGAGGAAGCCAGGCGCTTGGGACCTGCCGCTATGGACTCGGGCAAGATGGACATTCTCTCCCTGCTCGTCAAGGCCTCTATGACCGAGCAAACTTCGTACAAGATGAACGCTCAGGAAGTCAAGAATCAGATCTTGACCGTTCTTGCGGCAGGACACGAGACCACGGCCTCCGGTGTTACATGGACACTCTGGCTTCTTGCCAAACACCCGCATGTTCAGGAGAAGTTGCGCAAGGAAGTCAGGGCACTTACGACCGCGTACGAACATCCTCCCTTTGCGGATCTCAAGGAACTCAAGTACCTCGCTGCTGTCGTATCCGAGAGTCTGCGGGTGTGCCCACCTACGCCGGCTACGAGTCGGGAGGCGGCTGTGGATAGTGTGATTGATGGTACCTTCATTCCGAAGGGAACCGTCATTCTCATTCCCAGTCGTGCGAAGAACCTCGACCCAGAAGGCGACTGGGGACCAGATGCGGGCGAATGTAAGTCAAGGACCGCGAGATCTTCAATCTCATTGCTTACCGAAACTGACAATGTCTTCTTTCTTCCCGCAGTCAAACCCGAACGATGGATTGACTTGCCCTCCACGTACGACCCGACCTTCTCGCTCATGACCTTCATTGCCGGCGCGCACAAGTGCATCGCCTACCAGTGAGTAAATCATGTTACACCTCAACATTTCGCGCAGTGACTAGTGACCTGACTTCTGATTGCTTCACCATCGGGCGTCTTTTCTTCTTTGTTCAGAATGGCTCAAAACGAGATGCGGCTGATCACCGCCATGCTTGTGGCCAACTTCCACTTCGACCTCATCTCTCCCGACCAAACCATCGTTGCTGGTACGTTTTTATTCACCTTCCCTTTGCCTTGTGTTTGCTCTCTTCCCTTGTCGAGGTGGTTCTGACGCATTCTGCCCTCTCTTTGCGCAGAGAGTGCGATTACTATGAAGCCCCGCGGCGGCCTGCCGCTGCGAGTTCGAAGGGTCGAGGCGGCGTGAAGGGACGAACGAGCAAACAAACAAAGAAACGAATGAACGAACGAACGAACGAACGACCAAGAAAAATTGAAAAAACGAACAAAATGGAGTCAAGAGTTGTGGTTGTCGTCCCCCGTCTGCCTTCAATTTGCCCGCCCAGGGAACTAGGGCCCGTCGACTTTCGGTCACGATACACGCTGTCTGCTACACAGTCTCCTCTCCATATATCTCTTCTGTGCTCTCGTCCCCGGACAAGGTTCGCCCGTATGTGAATAACACTACTTATGCATGTACCACATCCTAACACAGTCCCGCCTCGGAAACGACGTTGGGATGGAAGATAGTATTTACGATTTTGCGCACAGAGACCGAGCCTTGGGAGAAAGAGTGAGAGAGACAAGAGAGAGAGAGAGCTACGAGCGGGGCAAGGAGAGACTGGTGAAGGGATCTCCCTCTTTTACCCTGCTAGGACCCCCCTTCCCTCTACTGCCAACCCCCCCCCCCCCCCCCCCCCCAAAGCTGCCAAGACCTGAGAATGGAGGAAGAAGCACAAGATGGGGGGGAGGAAACGACGCCCTCAAACGCACCACCATCGAAAAAAGGGCGGGAACAAAGGAAGCAGAATGGAAGCAGATGTGATATGACGAAGCCCGAGGCCTTGAGAGAGCGCATTGAGATCCTGGTCCAAAAGAGGGGGGTAGGAAAAGTGTGTCCGATAAGTGAGAGTGAGGAGGGAGAGGAAACCTTGGAAGAGAGAACAGGAGCCGTGTTTGAATGAGTGTCGATCCATCCGGTGGGTACAGGTAGGCATCGTCCTTGTTAGGGGGGCAGTAGTTGATCCGTCCCTCCGTCCCATCCAATCGTACCTGAACCACCTCGCGAATTTGTCTACCGTTCAGACCGCTTGTGCGCCTAGGATTCGGAGTCGCGAGGAGGATGGAGGGTCGAGTTGGGTTCGGGAGAGAGGAGAGGAGAAAGGGATGGAGAAGCGGTCCGAGCTTGAGTCGAGGTGGGGGTCCGGCCACACCCTAAAATTGTCCAGGAAGACAAGGAGGTCCGAGGTCGATGGGGTCTAGAGAGAGAGAGTGTGTGTGTGGTGTGTGTTTGTGTGTGTTTGCAAAATGAACCAAGGAGTCCGAGTACGTTGGGGGGAAAATGTGGTCCAAAGGGTGAACAGAGCGCAGCCGTGGGGGTTCTTTGGTCAAGATGTGGAAAAGGTTACAGTAGAGAGAGGATTTTTGGATCTGGAGATGGGAAGTCCCTCCGTTGTGAGGAGAGAAAAGCATCCTCAGCACAAAAAAACGCTCGACGAGGCGGTTGGTTGGAAATGTTGTCAAATTCGAAGGTCCCGTTGTCCGTAAAGAGAAGAAGGAAGCGAGAGGAAGAGAGAGAGAGAGAGCGGCGCCGAAAGAAGGAGGCACTGGTTCCAAATAAAGGCTCGTTCGTAGGGTGATGTAGACTTCTCCTCTCTCTCTCTCTCCTCCTGGAGGGACAGAAAACAGCTCTGCGCGGAGAGGAGCAAAAGGTGGGGGCTCGGATGCCGAAGAGTCCGCAGCGGAGAAGGGGGGAAAAATCCCAGAGCAAAGAATGTGCGCAAGAAAAGAAAAATTGGGGAACGACGGAGACGAAAGGAATGTTCTTGGGTGGAGAAAGTCGATGGGTGCGTGAAGCGTTTGCGGCTCCCTTGATGAGGTACCCGACCTCATGGGAGGTGACAAGGACCCGCGGATGGGGGTATTTGTTTTGGGATGGGCGGATTACATCTGCCTGCCGTACCCGGTGTGAGTAGCCTGCATGGTTGGACTCATCATCGTCTGCTGTCCGCCGTACATGTCCTGGCCGTAATGACCCTGGCCCTGGCCCAAAGCAGCATTTGCGGCGGCGTGTGGGTCCGATCCTGCAACTACCGAGGAGCCGTCGCCGTAATAAGCCTGAGTTGCGGGTGGGACGTTACCGTAGGGCGAGGCGGCATGTGCATCGGCATAGGGATTACTGGTATCGGAGTAACCGCCCGCGGTGGGTTGTCCATACTGGTCGTAGTAGCCAGTGTGAGGCCCGTATCCGGGTGCGGGGCCCGTGGCATCGGCGTCATGGTATGCTCCTGCGACTCCTGTGTTACCGTAGGCACCGTAGCCAGCCGCTCCGCCTGCACCCATGCCGAGGGCAGTGGTGCTGCCACTGAAGCTCTCTCGTCCGTAGCCCCCGTCCTCGACCATGTCGCGGTCATGTCCGACTTCGCTCTCGCCAGCCATTTCGAAACCTGCGCCACCGGTGCGTCGGGCAGGCAAGGGGTGCATGGCCGACGCATCACCTTCTGATCGGAGTTCGGGCCACTTGATGTCAGCGTCGTCGTCATCGTAGTGGTTGGGCTTGTTGGCGAACTTCATGTAGAGGAATGCGGCGAGACCAAGGAGCGCGGCGCCTCCGACGACGGAGACACCGATGATGAGAGAGGTGTGACCGTCGCTGTTGTCAGGCTCGGCGGTGTCAGCAGGAGCTGTTGGAGTCGTCGCTGCTGCGGTGGTGAAGGAAGTGACGGTTTGGGCAGCGATGGATGCTGACAATGCTGCCAGCGAGGACGAGGCGGCGGCCAGATTGGCGGAATAGGCGGAAGCTGATGCTGCTGCTGCTGATGCCGCTGCTTTGGAAGCAGAGGCATCTGCCCGAGAGGACGATGCAGCTGCGGCGGCAGCGGCGGCGGAAGATGATGATGCGATGGCCGCACTCGTTGAGGAGGCATCAGCTATGGACTGTGAGATCGAAGCTGCGATGGAGGACGAGATGGAATCTGCGGCGGCGGCAGAAGAAGATGCCAATGCTGATGAGGTAACATCTGAAGCGGCTGTAGTTGTCGTGCCAGGGCCGAAGAGGTCGGCGAGACGTGCTTGGTGGGCAGGTGATGGATCACGAGCCGGAGCACGAGCAGCCTGCACTTGAGAGAGTCGTCGTTGCAGGTCTGGAGAGAGGGGTGTTGGTGCAGGCCTCCTGCGCTCCTGCCTGACTCGGTGTGGGGGACTTCTCGCTTGAGGTTGCTGGGTCTCGAGTGGTTGGCGCGCAACGACATCTGCTGGTGCTGATGGATGTAAAGCGCGGCCGTGATGGTGCTGATGTGCGGCTGACGCGGTGGCGGAGAGGAGGACGAGGATTGCTAGCCAAGCAGTGTATGACGACCAGCGTTTTGACTGCATTTTTCGATGCTTGTGTGAGGGGGGGTTTCCGATTAAGTAGAGTGGCGATAAGCGTAGTGTATCCGAATCTTGTCCTCCTGGCCAAGAGACTGAGCGATGGGTTGGCAGTTGATTTTTCCTTGATAGTAGAAGTCCTTCCTGAAAGAGAGGTGTGGCAGTAGTGAATGCTGTGAACAAAGTAGGTAGAGAGAGATTGTGAGCATGATGCGCATTCAGTCAGCTTTTTGAAGCCTGGCCGACGAGACACCAGCAAGCAACTTACCTTTCTGTGTGCTTTTACTTTGCTCTGCGTGTGTGTGTGTGGGAGAGAGTGTGTAGGAGTGAAGGTGAGAAAGAGATCGACGTCGTGGGCTGTTGCTGAAGTTGGCTGGGTGCTGAGTGAGTGAGTGAGTTGCAGACTGGAACATCGAAGCGCTACTCGCTCACATTGCCATTACAACCTCGGGCCAGGGGCAACCATTACAAAAGTCACAACAGAGAAACAAGAGGCAGTGTGGCAAACCCATCACGTGTTTCGATCCCCAGCCAACAGCGCCCAGCCATACAAAGGGGGCGGAGAAGAAAGCAAAGCAAAAGGCCAGCAGGCGCAGGCAGGGGAACAAGGAGACCCGACCGCGCACCGTACAACGAATCGAACGAAAGACTGCTGATACAAACTGCGATTGCGCGGGATCTCGGGAAATGAACCAACGGGAAGAAGCTGAGAAAAATATACAAAGGGGAAAGAAGAATGAAGCAAAGGAGGACGAGGGCCATCGCTGGGGATCACCGGTATCGTCCGCCTTGGTCGTAGGGCATCTCGGGCAGTCGTGGCGCATTGCCATACTGGTGTTGGTGTTGTTCGTCATAGTCGTATCCGTCTCCCCCTCCGCCGCCGCCATATCCCGCCCGACCCATCCCATACTTGGCTGCAATTCCCGAAAGAGGGTCCTCTGCGCCGGCGTACCCCCGCCCGCCACTGCCATACGCATTGTACGTCGACTTGTCATCATCATACACGCCCCCACCTCCGTCCCGGCCGGCGTGGATGTCATGCACATCGTCGTGTCGCGTGTATAGATCGTCCTCGTCTTCGCCCGCATGCACTGGGGCGAAGGCGCTGTCGTCTGTCGGATGCACAAAGGGCGGGATACGGGGACCATTCTTGCGCGCCAGGCGCCAAGCACGGAGGAAGAGCAAGAGCGAGAGTAGCCAGGCGACTGTTGAGGACATGATTCGCGGAAATTCATCAGCACGTTGACTCCGCTGTCATTCAATCTCATTTCTTCGAGCATCACTCACCCCAGTCGAACCATAGGAACGCAGCCAGAGCCCGCTTGTTACGGCAGAACCCGCCCAGACTCTCCTGGTACACCTTATGGTCCCCGGCAGCCGTGGTCGCATGGGGGTCCTTCGCAGGGTCTTTACACCCTTTCGAGGTGTACGCCGAAATTGTTTGTGCGAGGCTGTCGGTGATATAGAGATTAGCCATGGGGGTGTGACGAGACGCATGATGCTGCGCAGATGAATCACTCACGAAAGGATCAGCAGAAGAACTACCCAGGTGCCATTGCACACAAGCCCCACACGCGCCTCCTGCAGTGCTCTAGAGATACCATGACATCTGGAAGAGCCAGGGCACAACACGAAAGAGTCAGCCACGGGGGTATGTACTTGGTGTAGGGACTCCAGAGTCGCACTCACCTTCGATATTCCGTCTTCTCGGCGATTAATGGTACTACCAGGAGCGCGACAGAGCTCAGCAGTGTCGCACATGTCATGAACAGCAGTAGACTCGTCATCCCAGATGCGCCGCCGATCCACTTTTTCTACATTCGGGAGCAGAGTCTTCAGTCACCGAGTTTTGGCAAAGCGAGCCAAACAGGGGACAGACCGCTCACCTGGAAAATAGCCAGCGCAATGAGGATACAGAGCGACACGAACGCCATGAAGATCTGCGCGCCTCTCAGATACGTGTTCAGCCGATGCACCCGGTCTTCGTCCACATCGCCTGAGGTGAACCGACTTTTTTGCTGGGCACCGCCTGCTGGCCGTCCTTGCGTTGGGCCATCTCCACCTGCGCCTGCGCCTGCATTTCCCTCGGCGCTGTATCCGATCCCTGCCTGGAACTTGTCCTCGTGCTGGGGGTCCCAGTTGCTTTTGAGCCGGTTCAAGAAGTCGGGCATGCTTTGCTTTGCGTGTGCGCTTGCTCCTAGACTGTGTTGTGAGTAGATGAATGTGTGCTTGTGCTGTGCTGTTGTGAGGATATGTATGTATGATGTGGGCGTCAAGCTGATGCTCCTTGCACAGCATAAATATGGACATAGGAGGCTCGGCTATTAATGAGACGCGTCGGAGGACAACAACAAACCGACGCGCGAAACCGAGTCACGTGCTTCCGAAACGCGCCGCCTTTTGGCCTGCTTGCCCCGCGTCTAGAATTCTTGCGATGGAGACCCACATCACCGCAACGCAAAGGGCCGCCAAAATGGACCTCGCCGCGCTCCTCGACCAGCTCCGTGCGCATCTGGCTGCCTGGCCGCTTCCGCCCCACGCCCCCCAGCTCGCTCTGGCAGGCTCCACGCTGATCCTGGCCGTCCTCGTAGCGAAATTTGTCACAGCATCATGGGCAGAATCCGCACAGACCGTGTCCATTCCTCTCCCCGCCGCAGCCTCCCCGCAAGCCGCCCTCGCTCCCGATGCAGTTCTGCTGAGCTCGCCTTCGATCCGTGATCCGTCCCGGCCGGATCAGATCCAGACGTACGATCCCGCTACCGGTCTCTACCTCGGCCACATCCCCGCCGACACGCCCGCTTCCATCACAGCCAAGGTCGCCCGTGCCCAAGCCGCCCAACGCGAATGGGCACAGACAACCTTCGTCCAACGACGGCGGTTCTTGCGCACCTTACTCAAGTGGGTCGTCGATGATGCGGAGGGGATTGCACATGTGTGCTGTCGCGACACGGGCAAGTCGGCCATTGATGCTGCTTTCGGAGAAATCCTGACGACGTGCTCCAAGCTCGAATGGACCATCGCACATGGGGAGCGCGTGCTCAAGCCGGAGACGCGGCCGGGAAATCTGCTCCTCGCTCACAAACGGTGTTGGGTCTACCATGAACCCATCGGAGTGGTAGCTGCCTGTGTCTCGTGGAACTATCCCTTCCACAACGTTCTCGGCCCACTCATCGCCGCCCTCTTCGCCGGAAACGCCATCGTGGTGAAGGCATCAGAGAACGTGGCATGGTCGTCTCACTTCTTCATCGACGCCGTCCGAACCATACTGAATCGGCTCGGCTTCCCGCAGGACGTCGTCCAGCTCGTCACTTGTTGGCCCGAACATGCCGATGCCCTGACCACGCACGAGGACATCCGGCACATCACCTTCATCGGGAGTGAACCCGTTGGGAAATTGGTGGCTGCGGCTGCTGTCAAACACTTGACACCCACTGTCATTGAACTTGGTGGAAAGGACCCAGCTATCATTCTGCCATCTGCAGACCTCAACTATTTCAGCAGCACTTGTGAGTCTGGTAGAATCCCGCATCAGATCTAGTTTGTGAAACTGATCCTGATTGACTTTCGGGTCCGATCAGTCTTGCGCGCTGTATTCCAAGGTGAGTGTGCAATCTTTCACTAAGTTAGGATGCAGAGGTATCTTACCAACTCTCCTCTCTCCTACGTTCAGGCGGTGGTCAAAACTGTATTGGCCTCGAGAGATGTAAGCGGCCGACTGTTCCTACATGTCCACCTTTACTCAAAAACTGACCCAGCACCTTTGCAGTCATCGTCGCTCGCTCCGTCCTACCTCAGTTCCTCTCGCTCGTAAAGACCCGTGTCGAAGCACTCCGATGCGGCTCCTACTTGGACGATGCTCTCGCAGGTCCCCATGCGTCCAAAACGGAAGACATTGACGTGGGAGCCATGATCAATCCTGCCCGATTCGAGGAACTGGAGAAACTTGTCTCGAGCGCTGTACAGAAAGGCGCTGAGGTCCTTGTGGGAGGGCAGAGGCTCACCTCAGAGAAGTGGAAGGCTGGTGCCTTTTTTGCACCTACGCTGATCAGTGGGGTTACAAGGTCAGTACTCTTCTCTCCAAGGCAAGGCTTTGTAGTACTACTTTCTCAGCTCAAATGCGCTCTGTTCTTCTTCTGGGGGTTTTGGGCTCGGATTTTGCAGAGATATGAGAATAGCGCAGGAGGAAGTCTTCGCGCCCATCATGCTTGTGATGCCCTTTGACACGCTCGACGAGGCTATCGAGATTGCCAACTCGACACGATACGGACTGGGAAGCAGTGTGTTCGGTGCGAAGCGGGAAGAGTGCCAGTAGTGAGTAGAAAAAAATGTTCGCGGCTGTTGTTTGCCAGCTTCCAGTTGCTCACCTTCCCGAAACATTCAGTGTTGCAAAGCGATTGAGAAGTGGGATGGTGAACATCAACGAGTACGTCACGCCTCGGTCTGCCCCTGCTGTTCCGGCTCATCCAAGATACATCATGTCTGACACTCGTGATTTCCGTCTCCTCAGCTTTGGCGTCTCATACCTCGCCCAATCGCTGCCTTTCGGAGGTGTCAAGGCCTCTGGCTACGGTCGCTTTGGTGGACCTGAAGGCTTGCTGGGCCTTACTAATGCCAAAGCTGTCACGGAGGATCGCTTCTTCCGGACGCTCCGGACGGGAATTCCGCCGCCACTTGACTATCCCCTGCAGGCGCGGTCCTGGCCTTGTGAGTCCTGCTTCTAGCTTGGGCGGCTCGTCCACAGAAACAGCTGTCTGATCAGCATACTTTCTCTGTTTTCAGTCGTACGAAGCTTGGTGGAATTCGCGTACGGCTCGAGTTTGATTCAGCGTGCGAAAGGAATCTTCGGTCTGATCCGCGGTTCATTGTAGGACCGCGAGCACTTTGCTGGATAGAAAAGACAATCAACTGCAATAGATGCGATCCCTTTGCTAAGAAGTGCCATGTACCTCGAATTTCTTGTGATGATGAGACCGAACCTGCCCCGTGCGAACTTGAATGAGAGGGCATGTTCCCACATTTCGATCTACCAACTACCACCATGTATGTTCCTAGAATGTCCGACCACGCCCTGTTGAAGCTTGCTCGCTCCCACGGAGTCATCTGTGCCGATGGCGGCTTTGCAACTCACCTAGAAGATGCTCTAGGCGCGAGCAACCTCGGGGACAGTCCCGTCTGGTCGGCTTCTGTCCTCTCTGAGTCGCCTCACCTCATCCGGCAGACACATCTCGATTTTCTACAGGCGGGGGCGCAGATCATTGGGACTGCTACGTGAGTACGGGCGGGGATGATTTTCGTCGACCGCCTGAGGTGGGAGAAAGGCATGAGCTTGGCTGACAGCTGCTCTTGATCAATTTTTTGCGCAGGTATCAAGCCTGCCATGCTGGGTTTCTCGACTGTGGCATTGAAGCTGAGAGGGCGACCGAGCTGATGCGATTAGCTATCGACCTGGCGGACCAGGCTCGCTCGTCCTACCTGGATTCCAAGTCCTTGCAGGGCAAAGATCGGCCTCTGATTGCGTTGAGCCTTGGCCCGTATGGTGAGTAGTGTGTACGCGACACCCATACCATCCATACTGCAATTCGCTGATTCGCATGGCTTGCCTTGGGCCCCGGGTCGGACAGGTGCCTACTTACGTGGGGGAGCCGAATACACTGGCGACTACCTCGGCGTCACCCAAGACGACCTCGTTTCCTTCCACTACGACCGGTTGCGAATTTTCGCAGATGCCCCAGAAACATGGGCGAAGATTGATATCGTCGCTCTGGAGACTCTTCCGCGAATCGACGAGGCCGAAGCGATCTTGACTGCTTTGGACCGACTGGCTGAACGGAATGGTCAAGGGTTCAAGCTCAAGCTCAAGCCCGCCTATGTCTCTTTCGTCTTTCCTTCGGGAGAAACGCTTCCGAAAGGAGGGGAAGAGACGGGTTTGCACACTCAAAACGGTCTCAAAGCTCTGGTTGATCTCTTGGGTACGAAAGGTCGATGGGGGCTCAGTGGGCTGGGTATCAACTGCACCAAGGCAAAATATCTTCCGGCACTGGTGAGCGAGTTGACTGCGCGCCTGAGGGAGAGGATCGCAGCGGACGGAGCCTTGGAGGCGTTTCTTTTCGTGAGTGTCGTTCTAGAGTCCAAGCCGTCTACATTCATCGATTTGCACATGCTGATCCCTTCATCAATCCCACAGTTAGAGCCCGATGGCGGACTGGTATACGACGGCAATGCGCGGACGTGGTCGGCACCTGAAGATGAGAACGATGATCCGTCGTCGAGCGTCCAGCGATGGCAGAAGGGATTGATCAACACGCTGCATCAGGCTACTTCTGTAAACTCTGAGGATGTCAAGCCTTGGACGGGAATCGTGCTGGGAGGATGTTGTAAAGCGACGACGAGCCATATCTCTGCGCTGAGGCGAGCAATCGATTCGCTCCCAAGATGAGCCAGCCAGTCCTTGAGCAGGCTGCCT
Source organism: Tilletia walkeri (assembly GCA_009428295.1). Lineage (NCBI taxonomy): Eukaryota > Fungi > Basidiomycota > Exobasidiomycetes > Tilletiales > Tilletiaceae > Tilletia > Tilletia walkeri. The sequence continues at coordinate 105,409 of RDSH01000018.1, forward strand.
TCCTGCTTCCTGCCTCGTACATGCATACCTCGTACTTGTTCCAGTGTGCTGTTGGTCCGCTGGGTAGCAACAGTGGCAGCGCAGTCGAATATGACGCGCATCGCCGCTAACCTTCCACAGCACACGCCAGAGTTGTACATTGCGGTCCTAGCATTCAAATCGCGACCTTCCTTCAAGCTCTACCGCTCCCCTTCGAACTTTCCGCTCGACACCACCGCCCGCATTATGGACACCCCGGACTTCTACGCTGTTCTCGGCGTCTCGCCCACAGCTAGCACGGAGGAAATCAGGGATGCATACAAGAAGCAGAGTCTGAAATGCCATCCTGACCGATTCCCCAATGCCAGCGCTGCGGAGCGTGAACGTCACACGGCGCGATTCCAGGCGCTTGCCGATGCTTGTGAGTAGCTTGTACCCTCGTACCTTCCCATAATGCTCAGTGTTGACTTCGGACTGAACCTTCCTTTGCGCCCATCAGACTATGTTCTCTCGGACCCCAGCAGGCGGCAGGAGTACGATGCCGTTCGGCGCTCGCACCCTTCTTCGTCGTCCTCATTCGGCGACAGCGCGCAAGCGAGCGCCAATTACTTCCGCAGCTTCTTCTCAGGTGGAGCTACGCATGGCGAGCAGCCAGAGGCTGAGGGTGTATTTGGCGGCGTATTCGAGGAATTGCTTCGTCCTGAAGTGCATCGTGTTGGTGAGTTCTCTGCTCCATTGTTCTGACTGAATGTGTAATCTTCTGAAGCTGACGAATTTGCTATCGCCCACTTTGGGAACCCTTTTCTGAACAATCACAGCCCCTCTCTGGAAGGTGAGTCTTGAGCATTTCCTTGACATGTGATTCAGCTCTGTGTACTGACATGCTTCTTTACTTATTGTAGTGGGTTGGATCGGCTTCAGGAGCAGGCTTGGGTTTCATCATGGGGAACATTCCTGGCGCGATCGGCGGTGCAGTTCTGGGCAACCGTTTGGGAGTGAGTTTAATTGGTGGAGAAGATTGTGAATGTGATTCGAGCTGACCATTCGTACTCCCATCTGCTCTTCCAGGCCATCCGGGATGCGAAAGGTGAGCATAACGCGTTCGTACTCTTCTATCGAGTATCGTTCACTGATGGAGGTCTCTTGTCTCTTTTACCAGGCAAATCGGTTGCGGAAGTTTTCGTCAACCTCTCGTCCTCGCAGAAGGCTGAGATTCTCAAGGCGCTAGCGTCAAAAGTCCTCGGCTCTATGGACAACAGCCGTCACTGAAGCATGTTCCTGGTCCGCGTACATACTTCTCTGCACTCGACGTTCTCGCCTCATGCCCACACCTTTCAGTTTCATATACCCTCCCGTTTTTGCTCCAGCTCCACCGTGTTTCTACTCCACTCCACTCCTGTAGGCAGCCTTTCCCATCCCTGTATCAGCTTATGGATCTTTGACTGCCGTAATCGAATGTCTTCATACGACACGCATGGGCCTGCTCAGCTCGGAGCTTTTCGAATTCCGACTTTTTGGTCAGGAGCAACACCTGGATGAAGACCACGACAACCTCCTTCGCTGGCTCAACCTGTGTGCGCTTTCCCCTCGTCTGCGCTTCGTGCTGTGGAAAGCCTGCGTGGTAGAGAGATAGAAATGCACGCCGCCTTCACGCCGCAGCAGGTGCTGCGCGGATACAAGGAGAAGGCGGAATCGCTCGTGGTCCACGGTCAGTGCATGAAAGGTAGCTCGGGTTTGTCTAGAGGGTGTTGGAACTGACGCAAACTCTTTATCTGCGCGGTCTGGCAGGTGGGAAGCTCTTCTTGGGCTCCGCGCAGGGAAACTTGACCATATATCGGTTGAACGAGGGTCCAGGTTCGTACCTTGCTCCGCGAGGCCGAGGCTGGCTCCTAGATCTGACGTGCTGACCTCCATTTCACTTCCACCTTATGCGGCATAGATATACCACTTGAACAGCGCGCCAGCTTGCTGGATACGCGCAAGGCCTTCAGCAGACGAGCTATCGACAAACTGGCCGTCATCAAAGAAGCCAACCTCCTCGTTTCCCTGTCTGGTGCGTCTTCTTTTGCCTTTGGCCCAGCTCTACAGACACCCAGCTGACCTATGCTCTCTCTCTTGCAGACGGATATGTATCCCTTCACGATCTTGCGGACCTAGACACAGTCACCAGTCTGCCACAGACCAAAAGCGCCCTCGATTTTGCGCTCGACAGCTCCATACAGAGGAAAGAGGCCACGGCGCAACTTGCAGCAGGAGCCTATAGGCCTTCGCACGGCTCGTCTACCCTTCCCCGATCTCGCTCTGCCAATATCGGCGCATATGCCAGCGCCAGCTTGCGCGGAATGGAGGCACTCGTGCAGGAGAAGGAGGCGCGGGAACAAGAGCTTCAATCCCAGGCGGAGATCCTTGGACGATTAACAGAGTCGCAGAAGGAAGAGGTTGGTAGTGGACCAGGAACCATGTCCTTGGTCACTGTTTTGGCGGTGGGATGCCGTCGGAAGGTTGTGCTCTTCCGATGGGTCGACGGAACGTTCTGGGATACGAAGGTGAGCTTCGTCAGATAAATGCTTTTAAGGCAGGGTGCAAGCTGACTCGAGAGTGTGAGCTAGGAAATCCCCTTGTCCCACTCGCCGAGATCCATCACGTTCCCGGAACCCACAAAAGTCTTCATGAGCTACTCTGCAACCGACTTTGCCGCACTGAACCTCCCGCTGGCCTCCTCAAGCAGCTGTGCCGCCACACATCACCAAGGCACTCTCGCTATCTCACGCGGAACGGCTGTTCCTCAATCCAGCTCGTCTGGACCGCTTGTGGACACATCGCCATGGTCTACGCCAAAGGAATTTCCGATTCCTCTCACGACGGCCGACAGTGAATCGACTGAGCGCAAGGACAATGAGACCTTGTCTGTGGCTGGACCCTCAGGAAGTCTCGGCATTCCGACATCTACGTCGACGACCGCAGGCTTCGGAGCAGCCTTCAGCGGCCTAGGAGGTTATATTGGCATTGGGAGAAGTAGCAACAAGACGACGGTGCATGCTGTAGAGGGAGGTGATGTCTTGGTTGTCCGAGGCGCAAATAGCATACTGGTCGACCACGAAGGTAAACCATTGCGAAGAGATGCGATTCATTGGCCAGTCGCACCGGATGAGGTCGCCTTTGCGGCGCCCTACATCTTTGGTGTCCTTCCTAACTGCGGCTCATTAGCGACACATTACAAGGATGGGACAAGTAGCCTGGCGAATCAACCTGTGGTGCAAATACGATCTGCCGGCACACTCACGACGGTTCAGACGATTCCTTTCCCTCCTCACACGAGCAGTGGTCCGAGCGATACCTCGCTCTCACATCCACCCACAGTCCAGCTGCTGACTCCGATCACGTCCATGAAGCCGCCAATCTACCTCGTCATGTCCCCAAGCGATCGAGAACGAGGACTGACAGCATTGGATAAGCTCGGTGCGACCATATATCGTCTCGACATGCAAAGTTGGTCTGCTCAAATAGATGAGCTTGTCGAAAAGCAATACTTCAGTGAAGCTTTGGCCCTATTGGACAGCGTCGATGAGGTTATTTTGGAGGAGAAAGTGAGTGTTCCTGCTCCTTGGAATATGCTCTGGGATTGACCAAGTTCTGACTGATGTCCTTCGCTCTGTTGCAGCCAAGATTGCGGGCACACGTACAATCTTTGCATGGTCTGTCGTTGTATGCCAATGCTGAGTACGACAGAGCCATCGAGATCTTTATAGAGCTCGACATCAATCCGGCCAAGGTTCTCGCACTATTCCCAGAATACATATCCGGTCCACTGGCACGGCCGCGGGATCAATGGCTTCGCATCTTTGGTGGGAACGAGCAGTCGGGCACGCTACCTCCTCCACGATCAGAAGTTCGAGACATTCCGGAGGGTTCTCCTGCAAAGTTGAAGCCCGGAGGTGAATCTTTCGTCGATAGCGATCGTCGCTCTCTGAAGTCCACGCGGTCCGCCCGTGATCTACGAGCTGCACACGGTGAGTAATATTCTTGCACTTCTTGGCAAGAACTTCCTCTCTGAGTACATTTATCAACACACAGCATCGAGCGAGGAAAGGAACCTTGACGCTCTTGGCCGCTTTCTTGCCGATAGAAGGCGAATCTTCAAACCTATCTTGGAGACATCACAGGCGTCACATTCCATTTCCTCATCTACGTGGCGCGACGACTCGGAAAGGCTCTTCAAGTTGCCAGATGCTCCATTACCTTCCATTCCTGTCCGGGAATTGGCCGCTCTCGCCCAAGCAGTGGACACAGCGCTGTTCAAGACATTTTTGTGCACAAAACCTGGACTTGTCGGTCCGCTGTGTCGTATAGAGAATTGGTGCGAGGTGGAACAGGTCGAAGAACTACTGAAGCAAAGAAATGTGAGTAACTTCTTCGAAAAAGATCTGCCTTGCTCAAAGTTCACAATCTGACCGTGTTCCGAAAGAAAAATGCGGAGCTCATCGCCTTGTACAGCGGCAAGAACAAACACGAGCAAGCCTTAGCGCTGTTAAGAAAGTGAGTCTCCCTTGTCATCCATACTCAAGGCTCTATACTGATGCGACCGTGTTCTTCCTGTCAAAGGTTGGCCGAAAAGGAAGATGACCTAGAGGACAAACTCGGCCCATCGATCCGATACCTTCAAAATCTCGATGCATCCTTCACCGATGTCATTCTAGAAACGTCGCACTGGATCTTGGATGCGAGCCGGGAGATGGGAATGGAGGTACGCATGGACTCGTCATGTGATACGGATGAGTCCTGAGCTCACACTGGTTTCATTGTTACAGATCTTCACTGCCGATACGGGCAAGGTCGGCCAACTACCACGCTACCGAGTTGTCGAGGATCTGGCATCATACGACCGCGACATGTGCATCATCTACCTGGAGCACATAATCGGCACCCTGAATGATGGTGATCCATCCTTACACGAGAAACTGGCGAATCTTTACCTACTCAAAGCTGCTGATCTAGCCAGTCTAGAAGCACTCGATCAGCGGGCGGCTGTGATCGACAAGCTATCGCGCTTTCTCGAGCTCTCCGAGCAGTATCGATCGGAGCGGATCCTCAATCAGCTCCCGGAGAACGATCTATTTGAGCCTAGAGCAATCTTGCTGGGCCGAATGGGTCAGCACGAGGCGGCTCTGGGGATATACGTCTACCGTCTGAACGCACACGAGAAGGCGGAGCAGTACTGCACAAGTGTCTATGCGGCTCAACGACGACCTGGGGATGAGCATGTCTACCTGACACTGTTGCGCATCTACTTACGACCGCGTGAAGGACTCGCCTCCGCTTCCAAAGAGGACGGGCAAAGTTCACAAGAGGATGCTGCGGGATCCATGTTACAACCTGCGTTGTCGCTCATCGGTCGTCACGGCAGCCGTATCGATGCGGACCAGGTCATCGATCTGCTACCTCCGCTCGTCACCATGCAAAGTATAGTTCCCTTCGCCCAAAGGACGTTACAGCATTCGGTGGCCTGTCGCAACAGCCTTCGTATCGAAGCCGCGATCCGGAAGGAACGTTCGTTGCAAGCAGAGGAGCGACTCGCTGCGGTCAAGTCACGGAAGTTCCGGGTTAGCCAGAGCTCGATGTGTCCGAGGTGCAACAGGAGGTTAGGGAACAGTGTTGTTGTTTTTGCGGAGGGCAGCTTGATGCACTATTCTTGTAAGACAGAGCGGTGATGAGGGGAGGAAGGGCTGGAGGAAGGGGCCAGCATCTACCCTTGTTGTATACGGGAATGCATCGATACCATCACATTGCGAAATTGTAGCGCCGAAAGGAACGTGCGATTGCCAAGCTCAGATCAGATCACATCGTGCATTACAACGCTGAGAGCAAGGGGGAATACAAAGCGAATGTGGACAATCCCTCCTCAGAGAAAGGGATCGGATGGAAAAATGCTTGCGTTTTGCCAAAGCTAGTATTCCTCAACCTTGATGCTCGCCATGAGCCAGTCGCTGATGGCGCCGAAGGCTGCGACTTTGTGCGTACTTCTTGCCGCACCAGCAGATCAACTTTGCCGGTTGAAGAACGACCGGCGCGTGACTGTAGAGATGATCCATCTTGTTGCTGAAGGATGCGTGTCAGCTGCCCAGCCTCCAGTTTCAACTTGATTGCCATTTTTCTTCCGCACTCACCTGTGTTTCGAACGAGAAACATGCTTGCAATAGGGACACGAGAACTTGGCACCATTCCGGAGCATGCTTCCGTTGATGTCCCTTGCTTTGATTCGCCCCTTCACCCGTTGTCGGGCGTCATTAAACCGGGATTCGTTCCTACGTCTGGTTGGCCGGTTCGATTTCTTCTGCTGCGCCGACTCAGAACCGCTGTCGTCGCTGGGATTTGGTGGGGTTGGTCCGACGTCCTCCACGAGATGGTTATCGTCCATCGACTCTGATGAATTCCTTCCTGCCGCAGGTACCTGACAGGGATAAGGTGATCGATGCTCGTCCAGACAGAAGGAAGAGAGACCTGCCGAGTCGACGGAAGGGGCGGGAGAGGATCCGAGAGAGGAAACTGATGATGGGCTGCTCAGCAGCTGGTACTCCTCGGCGGACAACGCCGTTGCTGGATCTACTGCTGAATCCGATACGAGAGGTCAGTGTCTCGTTGTAGTCTGTAGATAATGCTATGACTGTGCTTACCCTGTGTAGTACTGAAAGAAGGCGATGACCCTTCCGTCATGAGCGTAAGCACGTCGACATAGTCGGAAGGCACCGAGATTAGATCCTGGCGGTGTGCTTCCCTCTCGTTAGGCTCCAACACGTCAGTAGACGCGAAGGTGAAGCCTAAAGGCGAAAAAGGTATGGGTGGGAGATAAGGGCATGTGGACTCCGCTTGGAAGCTGAGGGTCGAGTCGGGCGTCGAGTCGAATTGGAGGAGATCTTCGAGGTGGTACAGGCCGTCCCAGAGGGGATTTTCCGACTGTTGTGCTTGCTCGACCATCGTTTTCTTCTTGAAGCTTGAAGGTACTATGCAAAGAAGAGCGGCGGAGGGTGAGAAGATCAAGGAGAAGGGCGGGGGGTGAGAAGGTCAGCCAGTCAAGAGCATCATCTTATGTATACCGTCTCTTCTTTTCTCTGCAAATCATATATGTTCGCCCAGAACCACGATCAACGTCAAATCAAGGGCACGTCAAAGGAGCCCCAGAATGAAAGAGACTGCTGCAAGGACATGCAGTAGTGTCAAGTGAGAATGGCGAAAGCATTCGAAAGCTCAGCTGATACGTACTCCTCATTCTACACGGGATTATGGTCGGAAAGCCAAGGTATCAGACAACGGAGGGAGTCGAGTGTGAGAGGTCTGCCCTTTTCCGAGGATTACAGCGTTGACTTGCGGTACCTGGAAGGCTGCGAGGAAGGTGCTCTGACAGCAACCATCTGTGCAGGACCAAGCTCAGTCCGATTGAGACGAAGTAATGCGGCCGTGGCTTACACCCTCATCGCCTCATCGCTCATCTCCTGGTGGTATTCGCTTGCGCGTTGTTATGGCGTATGCTGAGTCGAGCGGACATTGCTTCATTCGGGCACCTGTACGCTGTGACACGGGAATGATCTGAGTCAGTCATCTCATTCTTCGGGAGGACGGATGTTGCGTGGTTCGGTATTGCAGATGAAACGGATCGTATTGTTTGACCGATTACACATTTTCCCACGCTCATGCAAACAATCAAACGTTTCAGCAACGTTTTCTCTTCGACTCAATTTGCATCTTCTTTTGGATTTGTGAATACGGAACACTGAGCGAGGAAGAGGAGATAACAGAGCTAGAAAAGGGAGAGCCAAAGTTGAGGAAAGGGACCAAGACAAGGAGTACCAGAAAGAAAAAGGCTTGCGAGATGGGCCCGATCGGCTACACCAAATCGTCCGCGGGTGGGAAAGGAATTGTGGAGAAGGGAACATGAAAAGGGAAAGGAAAAAATCGGGATGGGAAGGGAGAGGGAGAAAACAAAACAAAGGATTGGAATGAGAAATGTTTGCAAGTCGGGGGGTGATTGGTCGGAGCACAAGAGTCGAGGCTATAAGGCGACCAGAGGCAACCGAGGCGATCGCCAAAAGAGGGGGGCCCTCGAACGACAAAGATTCCCGAACATCCGTCTCATGATCCGCTCTGTTCAAAAGTCCCAGCGAGAGTCGAAGATCCTCTCCACGTGCATAATCGCTTCGATCCCCCCTGACCTCCTTCCTTCCCACCTCGCGCAAGTCCAACGATCCGAGCCACGGAGATTCCCCTTCGTAGATGGAGGACCTTGACCAGAAAAGAAGAAAATTCATGTTCCATATTCTGTTGTGTTGTGCATGTGGTTGCCTCTGTTTGTTCTTTACGATGTCATCGCTGTTGAAGAAAGATAGGCACTTGATGTCAGCTCCACACGCACACCCGCGAACATCGAGATGTCCTTCACTCACCAGTCCCATTCAAGTGCTTCCCAGCCACTTCGAGCGCCTTTTGCGCAAAGAAGCGCACATCGGCATCGGGGTCCTCCTTGAGCTTGTCCAACCCAGGGATGATCCGCTCCGTCGCTACCTTGCTACCCTCGGGCGTTTGTGCGAGCACTGTCGCGAGAACCTCGAATGCCTTGGCCACATTGAATCGGATGTTAGGAATGGGGTCTTCTTGCATTGGCACAACGGCGTCCAAGACGTTCTCGGTGATGATCTCCGGTGTGAGCGAGGGCGCCATGGTCTGCAGGAAGCAAAATGAAGTCAGCTGCTTCGTCCTGTTTCAGCGCGCGTGGCATTGCGCCAGAGACTCACAGTGATCGCGAAGATGGTCGTCATCCGGTACAGGTAATTTGGGTGAACACCCATCTGCAGAACCTTGGGAATGATAGCCTGACGTGCCCACTCCGCACCGAAGATCTCAGTCAGCCTCTTCAGGTTGACAGTGGCCGCTTCTCGGATAGAGAAGACAGTGTCGCCCAGCCAGGACATGCACAGCGTGCTGAGCTGCTCATTGAAGAATTGCACACCGAGTTGGTTGGCGAGCAAAGGCATGTAGTCGATGATGGCCTGTCGAACGCGCCACTGCTTGTCCTCGGCCAGCTCGACGATGGCGGGGAAGAGAGACTGGGAGAGGAGGTCGATTCCGATCACGGCGTTCACTTGCTCCAGTTTTGAGATGATGTTCAGACGGACATCGGGGAACTCGTCCTTGAGGAGCTGTAAGAAGAGGGGTAGAAGGTGCTCGATGGTGGCCTCCTTCCCGAGGAGGGGTGCGAGTCCGCTGATCTGGTTCGCCAATGCCGCTCGAACGTGCTGGCTCGTGTCCGTTGTCATGTCTCGAACGCATGGCATCAAACGCGCCAAGATGACTTCTTGGTCCACCAACTTCGCGAATCCTTATGGCAGGAGAGGTCGTGATGAGCGTCAATATATTGGACACGATGTCTCTGATGGTTGCAAGTGACGCGCGCACAAAATGTCGCGTCGGCGCGCGCGCCGGGGCTATGTATGAACGTACCTGGAATTTGACCTGCTCCTGCAGTCCGTACCTCCGCTTCGTTGTCCTTCAACAAGGCAACTAGAGATAAAACTAGATCATCCCGGACTACATCCTCCCCTACTGCCGATGCCAACTGTGGAAGAGCAGATTTGTCAGTGGGCGGGGTGGACTGCATACCGGTAGTGTGGGTAAGCGCTCACCTTGACGTAGTGATCGGCGACCATGTATCGTACTCGCCAGCTCTTGTCGGAAACGGCGTCGCGAATGGAGTGGAGAAGGTAGTTCTTTGATTCGGCGTGGCTGAGCATTTCAGCGATGGCGATGAGGTCCGCCACGGTGAGGAGTCGGACGGAGTCTTGGTCGTCGGTGGAGAGTTTTCGATAGAGAGGGATCACTTCGGAAATGAGGACATCTTTGGGGAGGTTCTTGGCAAATGGCTGGATGCGGTGCAGCGTCAGGCAAGACAGGGGAGTCAGTCAGTTATGCAACGTGATGTGAATAAATGCGATCGATGTTCTTTGAGGAGAGGAGACATACCCCGAGCTCTTTCGCAGCTGCCCGACGGACCATGGGAGTATCATCGTTGCAGAGAGCAGCGAACCGCTTGCGAAGATCATCTTGGACCGATGAGCCGACCTTGGGGTATACGGCAGCAAAGAGTGACGCGGCGGAGGTGCGAGATGTGAACCAGTCGCCGCCAGAGAGACGCTTGACCAAGGGAATGTAGTGCTCTTCTATTTGGGGTTGCGAAAGAACTTCCGCAACCTTGACGATGGATTCGGCGGCCTTGTCTCTGACGACGGTCTCTTCGACGGCGGCGAGGTTCTCGAGGGGTCCGAGCAGAAGATGCGCATGTGGTGGGCCACCGAGGTACTCTACGAATCCGCTGCCGAGCTCTTCTGCGAGAGCAAGAAGGACCTCATCTTCGTCGTCGAGGCTGTCCTGCAAGAAGGGGATGAGTTCGTCGCGTGCGCGTTCGGGGCCAAGGGCCAGTGCGATAGTGCTGATCCTGTGGATGGCATTCAGTCGGAGAGCGACGTCGTCTGACTTGAGCTCGTCGATGAGGATAGCGATGGGGTAGAGGGGCTCGTCCTGCTCCATATTGACTGTGTGAGAAAGATTCTTTGTGTGTATGTGGTGACCGGAAGCTGACTGTATGCTGCTCGGGGTGGTGGTGAGGCTGTTGTTTTTGTCCGTGTGCGGGCCTCCTGAGTGTCGAATGGGACGACTGCTGAGAGAATGAAGCTGGGACGGAGACTCGTCGGGAAGCTGTGCGCTGTGCTGATATGCGTGCGAGAAGGTCGAGACGCGTTGCTGTTGTTTGCGTGTGTGTGGTTGTCAACGTCGAGGAGGCTTTCCCCCAAGTAGTGAGGCGGCGGTGGAAGATGCGAAGCGGTGGCCTGTGTGTCCAGAGTCTCACCCGCATCAACACAGGAGTCTGCAGAGTCACGACCATCACGTGCCACGCGTTCAACTGTCAACACGCGTTCTTACAAGACAAGCGCGTCTCTCTGACAACCGCGTCGTGTCGCGTCACTCCATAGAGGAAAATACCATGCGTCTTCATTCTGTCAGCTGCTGATGGTATCTTGTTCGACCACGACCCGCTCCACTGCTGAGGCTCGTGTCATCGAAGATCTTGCGCTGAAAGACTCCAGGAGGAGGTCACAGCGAAGTCTGCATGCTTGGACATCCCTCGCTGCTGCCGCATGACAACAATCAAGGGTGTACCACCTCTCGACATTTCGATACCTTCGGCACTGGCCGCCTTGACATCGCAACGGTGGAGGATGATGCGCTCCTGAAGCCTGAAGTCTCATCGCGACAAGGCAAGCGCTGCTGGACATGACAGCCTCACGCGGCTCTGATAGCGCGCCTGCTCCCGCTCCGGCCTGGCCGGTCTCTTTCGCAATGTATGGCGATCCAAAAGCAGATGGCAGTGTTGTCCACAGGGAATCCAGCTCGAACTCCCGTGCGGGGCACTTCAAACGGGAAGGGATGAACGAAGCAATCCGCGTCGGGACGTCTGCGAAGCCCGCGTCTTTGGGGTGCTCTTCAGCTCCTGGACCTTCGCGCGTCGGTCTTGATAACGCGGGAGGTCCAGGCGCTGCCCCGGCTTCGACTTCGAGGGACCGCAGCGGCGGCGGAGGAGGAGGAGGAGCGGATTCAACACCTTCGACTTCTCAAAACTCAGCAGCTCGTCCTGAGGCTATGGCTGCAGCGGCAGCGGTCCAGTCGCTCTCCACGGCTCCTCCTGCATCAACGACGAGCTCCTATGATCCACTCTTTCGATTGCGCCTCAATAACATCGATCACGTCCTCGCCAAGCCTCTGCCTTCCTTCGATCGGTTGACCTCGCCTTTCTCCCCTTCGCGCAAGCCTCTCAAGCATGTCCCCGTTCTGCGCATTTTTGGCGCAACTCCTGCCGGGCAGCGTGTATGCGCCCATGTCCACGGCATATTTCCGTACCTTTACGTGGCCTACAAAGGCAGCCTAGATCCAGAGGCGGGTAAGTGAAGGAGCTCGTCGTGCAACAGCCTCTTCACCAGTCTAGCTCACCTTGTTATTCGTTTAAAGTCCTGCGATACATCGACCGACTGGGCAAACAGCTCAACAGCGCGCTCGCAGTGTCGCAGTCGCTCAGACAAAACGAGCTTCCTCATTACTGTGGCATCGCTGCTATCAACCTTGTCAAAGGCGTTCCATTCTACGGCTACCACGTCGGATGGTCATACTTCCTCAAGATTTCCTTCATAAATCCTCGTCACTCAAGCCGCTTAATCGCCATGCTTGAATCTGGAAGAATCATGTCGACCCCTTTCACGGTCTTCGAGGGCCACATCCGATACCAGCTACAATTCATGCTCGATTACAACCTTCTCGGATGCGCATATGTGGACTTCGAAGATATCCTCTTTCGCTCGCCCGTTCCCAGCGCAGAGGATCATGCGGCTTTGATGTCACAGCCAAGCATGCAGTCCCTTCTATGGAACGACAAGACCATTCCTCGGCATTGTCTTCCGCAGCCTTCGTCATATTCTCTCCCAGGTCTTGAGTCCGCTCCTCCTCCAAGATCATCATTCTGCACGCTTGAATTTGATGCCTCTTCTCAAAGCATTCTCAACCGTCGCCTGATCCGTCCGCGTCCAATACATCGCTCCTTCGGAGAGGCTGCGCATTCAAAGGCACACTCGCAAGGGGACCTGGAGAAACTTGTACCCTCGCTGAACGGGCTTTGGGAGGAGGAATATCAGCGTCGGCGGGCTGCAGGTCTCCCAGCTAGTATTCCTACTCCTCAAACAATGGGCGACGATCGCATCGATCCAAACAACGAACAGCGCGGTAAATGGCAAGACGAGCAAAGACTCTACTCGCTCCTCGACAATAAAATACGCCAGGATAAAGCCAGCCTTGACAAGAAGGATGCAAAAGCGGATGATTTTCTGAAGCGGCACGAGATGGATCGCTTCATCCTTACCACATTTGAAAGTGTCGAGGCCTTTCAGCTTCAAAATGTGCACGGGGCGAGAAAGAAGAAGAAGTGGAAGGCACCTCCGCCGACTATAGCTTCTCGTACACAAGCGCAGGGCTTGCATGGGAATCCATCTGGAATGCCGACAGGTACGATCGCGGTCGACATATCCAAACTCTCGGGTTCTGAGACTGCTTCAAGTCTGGAAGCGGAGGGACAACCTCTCCTCAGTCAGGAACGGTTCGAGGCGAGCAAAGTTTACGATTTGCTGCACTTGCGCTCCCAAGAGGTCTCTGGGTATCATGAGGAAGACCTGGATGTCAAGATGGTCTCGGCGGCCGCCTCGGAGTCGAAGGAGGATGATGAAAATCATCAAAGCTGGGTGTCCGAAGCCAACCATGCTGAAGACACCAACGGCGACGTTCACGGTATGGACGACAACGATATGGACATTGCATTCTTTGCGTCCCAGCAGTTCCAACAAGCCGTCGCCGCTCAAGATCGGGAAGTCGAACAGACATTAAATCTTGAGGGTGCTGAAGACATTGAAGAGGGCGGACAGGCTGAGGACGAAGAGAATGGACCTTTCGACTCGGAAGAAGATTCGCCAATGCCACCGAGAAGTTCTTACCCGGATATTTCGAGAGGTTCTCACCCGGGCACGCCGTCGCGTTCTTCTGGTCGCTATCGCGGTGGCCGCAGCATGGGCGAAGGGGCCATGTGGGGGCCACCTCCTGGGTCAACGCCATACTCCGGTCAAGCGTCTTCCCAGAAGCAGACTACGGTGCTGGCCAGTATGAAGCGAAAAGCTGGAGGCGAAGATGCCGGGACTTCGAATACGGCGCGGCGGAGGACTGTGACCTTTGAGACGACACCTACACGGGCAGACCAGCTTGATGAGATTGAGGCGGACAAGGATGGGGAATTCCCAGAGACGCCATCCAAGAAGCGAGGGAAAGCGGCAGAGCTTTTCCTGGAGCCCCTGTTCGAGCCGTCTCCACCTCGCAAGAAGCCGGATGTGCCGTGGCAACCCTCGAGTGTGCTGAAAACTCCTCGGACGTCTTCTTCGTTCCCGCCCTCGTCTCCAGCTAGTCTTAAAGACAACAATGGCACCGCACCTGATAACGAAGGCGCTCAAGCACATACCGGGCCACCGACAGTCTTTTCTTTCGGGGTTCCACCTCCCACTCGATTTGAAGTGGTCAACTCGTTCGGATTCTTCGGCTTACCCAGCGTGGAGTACCGTGATCCTTACTATTCTGATCCCAGGGACCTGCCCAATCAGCCTCGCCAGTACGGTGGGAAGGTCTTTCGCTTTCAGAGCGTCACGCTTCCTTATCTGCGAGAGTTTCGACACGACGAGGCAGCAGAACTGGACGACTTTGTGGTTCAGGGTACGCAGCGCGTTGCGATGGCCCCTCGTAGATCGGTCGAACGGTCTGAAGATGCTGGACCGAGTTCGTCACCGACCAACGTGCGAGGCAAATATCTTGACAGCGGTGACAAGAGCGGAACGAAGCTCGAAGCTGCACATCGATCTCAGTCATCCTTGTCTCGCCGTACTTGGCAGTATGGTGTTCCTCCACCCACACGGCAAAGCACGCAGGAATGGTCGGCCAAGGAGCACGTCTCGAGGAAAGGTTTGTCAAGCTGACGCAGTCCTTTACATGAGTGGCCGTGTACTGATACTTCAATTCACGTTCATTGCAGAGGAAAAGAGGCGCAAGCAACAGCTCTTTCAATCACAGGTGTGTACATATAAGTCGTGATCCTTGGGCTTCTAAATGGATGTCTGACCATTGATTGCCCCATATGTAGATTGAGAAAGCGACGCCAGGCTCTTTTGGCTTCAAGATCAGTCAAAATCCGGGAGTCCAGCATGTGAACCGCGATAAGCAGCACATGACTGTCCTTGTCATTGAAGTCCATGGTGAGACCTCAATGCTACAGAACTACAAAAGCTGATTGTGATGCTGAACTTCTCAACTCGATCTGTATAGTGTGTACTCGCGGTGAATTAATGCCAGATCCACAGCACGACGAAATCACCGCGATCGTGTATAACTTCAAGTCAGAAGGTGACGAAAATGACCTGATGCCTGCCTCTCGCACAGGCGTCATCATGCTCAGACCCGATCACTTCCATCCACATCGACTCGCGCTGCCATGCGACGATGTCTTCGTCTTCGACACTGAGCTCGAGATTTTGACCACCCTTGTCGACGTCGTTAGGGAGCTGGATCCCGAGATCTTGGCTGGATACGAAATCCACAACGGGTCGTGGGGATATGTTATTGAAAGGGCGTCAAAGCATTTTGGTGAGTCCTCTCGATTCCGATTACTGTACCTTCGAGAGCATCTTGAGCAGCGCTCATCTTGAAGCATCCTAATTTCTGCAGAATACAACATTGTGCCCGACTTTGGACGTATCAGAGAAGAGACGACGGGAGGAGAAATGAACAGCACAAGCTGGGACTTTGCAAACAGTTCTGCACTGCGGGTGACGGGCCGCCATGTTCTCAACATCTGGCGTCTCATGCGAGGCGAGATGGCTCTAAATCAGTATACTTTTGAAAATGTTGTATATCACCTGCTTCACAAACGGTGAGTATCAACATTTGAAAAGCCTCGAAGCAAGATGTGTAGTTGTAGTAAAGCTGACCTCTTCGCTTTTTGACAGCGTACCTAAATTTTCGCATTCAACCTTAAGCGACTACCATCGCTCCCCTCACGCCGAGGTGTTCTGTCGGCCCCTTCGATACTGGCTTGAACGCGTTCAGCTGGTCCATGACTTGATCGAGGCATCAGACCTCGTCTTCCGAACAGCGTGAGTCTGCCCCGTCTTTGCCTGGTCCTCAGCTGTTATTCCCAACGAGATGACCTTACCTCACTTTCAACGCAGCGAATTCGCTCGAGTTTACGGCGTAGATTTCTTTTCCGTCATCAATCGAGGGTCGCAATTCAAGGTCGAATCCGTCATGCTTCGTATCGCAAAACCAGAATCCTTCGTCCTGCTATCACCAAATGTAAAACAAGTATGTGCATCTCATCATAAGCACTTTTTGGATAGCTATGGGGCTGACAGTTGTCGAGTTGGCCCTTTCTTTTACAGCGCGAAAGCCAAAACGCAATCGAATGCTTTCCCCTCGTCATGGAACCCCAATCTGCATTCTATAAAGGCCCGCTCCTCGTTCTCGACTTCCAGTCACTGTATCCATCTCTAATGATTGCTTATAACATTTGGTGAGTTTCCTCTTCGCAGTGTTGGGCATAAAGGTTGTCAGTTTCTCTAAACATGCTCATGTCCCCGCAGCTACTCAACCTGCCTGGGCCGCGCGGAGCCCTACAAGGGCACGTCGAAGTTCGGCTGTACCGAATACGATCCGCAACCAGGGGCTTTCACCCTGGCTGAAGACCGGACTCACGGTGAGTTCGTCTTCATAATCGTCATTGAGAGAGTCTTTGTTGACCATGCAGTTACTCGACAGTTTCTCCCAACGGCGTGATCTACGTCAAGCCGGACGTGAGAAAAAGCCTGCTCGCCAAGATGCTGGGCGAAATCTTGGACACACGCGTCATGATTAAGGGATCCATGAAGGGCCAGAAGGATGACAAGGTTCGTGAGGAGATTCGTAGAACAGCGTGAATGATGGCTGATTACTAAACCCGATCTACCTGCGACAGGCTTTTCAACGACAACAAAATGCGCGCCAGCTCTCGCTGAAGCTGCTGGCGAATGTCACCTACGGCTATACGAGTGCAACATGGTCCGGACGTATGCCATGCGTAGAGATTGCCGACTCCATTGTCCAGTATGGACGAGAAACACTTGAGAGGGTATGTTGACTTCCCTCGCCAGCCTTAAGACGCAGATAACAGCCATTTCACTGACACGACCTCGTTACACAGTCCATCAAAACTATTCATTCGACACCAGAGTGGGATGCCGAGGTCGTCTACGGAGACACCGATAGTCTGTTCATATACCTCCCGGGCCGATCCAAAGCCGAAGCATTCAAGCTCGGCCAAGAGATCGCAGACAAAATCACCTCGCTCAATCCGCGACCTGTCAAGCTCAAATTCGAGAAAGTGTACTTGCCCTGTGTATTGCTGGCGAAGAAGCGCTATGTGGGGTTCAAGTATGAGTCGCTGGCGGACAAGGAGGCGGTCTTTGATGCGAAGGGTATCGAAACTGTCCGTCGGGATGGTCACGCAGCTTTGCAAAGGATGCTCGAGACATGCATTCGGTGAGTGCTCTGCCCAGCTGCGCCATGTTCGACGAAAGCTGACGCGTGTGCACGTTGAAACTCCCGACACGATGATGCAGCCTTCTCTTCACAACACAAGACCTCACCCTGGTCAAAGAGTACTGCCAACAACAATGGCGCAAAATCTTAGAAGGCCGTATCTCCATCCACGATTTCATTTTTGCCAAGGAAGTGAGGTTGGGTGGTTACAGGTGAGAGATACCTCTTCCTACTACTCTGTGATAAAATCGGGGCGGGACTGACCGTAAACACGTAAATCACTTCTCTACAGCGAAAAGGGTGTGCCACCACCTGGAGCTGTCGTAGCGACCCGGAAGCTCCTCGCGGACCGCCGTGCTGAACCACAACATGCCGAGCGCGTTCCGTACGTGATTTCTCAGGGAGCGCCGGGCGCCAAGTTGAATGACCAAGCGGTCCCGCCGGAGGTGATGCTGCAAAATCCGTGAGTGAACCTCGCCGTTCGATATCAATGGTACATGCAATGAATTACAATTGACACTCGGGACGGACTGAACCCGATCCTCTTCAGATCGCTTCGGATCAATGCGATGTACTACATCACCCGCACGATCATCCCCCCTATTGCCAGGGTGTTCCAACTTCTCGGCGCGGACGTCGGTTCGTGGTTTCGCGATATGCCTCACGGTCTGAAGCGGGCCGACATCCCCTCTGTCTTTGCAGCGGCGAAGAATTCGAAGTCGACGGTCAGTGATCACTTCCGGCAAGAGGTATGCCTAATCTGTGATTATCACTCTGAAGCAGGTGAGTTGTATATCCTATTCTGACAGAGAGTGACCTGCACGACTGACTGTTGTCTCCCCTCAATTAAATTGACAGATGTGTGCATCGACTGTCAGACCGATCCAAACCAGAGTCTGCACACCCTCGGTTCTCGTCTGCACCTGGCCGAAGCGCGCCAGTCTGCTGTCGTCCAAGTCTGCGCCACCTGCTCATCCTTACCGGCGGCGGAGGCGAGTCCGTGTGTGAATGTGAACTGCCCGGTGTTGTACACTCGGAGCAAGATTGTGGGCGGGGTGGAGAAGACGAGGGCGCTGGTGGGCGAGATGGAGGATGAGCAGTTCAGGATGGAGAAGGATCAAGCGGTCGCTCAGGCTTGGGATTGGTGAAGTATTTCCGCCACTGCCCACGCGCTGACATCTAGCACAGATCACAGCTCTAGATCCACACTCCGGCGGCGCTGCAGCATTCAAATTCCACCTGTTCAGACGCTGGCTAAACTTCTTCCGCCCACTTCGAGCTGAACAACGTCAAACAAGATCCCAGATCGAAAAGTAATGATGAAGGTTATAAGAGCCGGTGATGATTGTCGGATTGCGACTTCCTTACGAGGAGAGAAGGTACAACTCCAACAAAAAGTAATGTTCCTTGCTGTATGTTCGGGAGACAAGATGAAAGATCCGCCAGAGATGTGGAAAGAGAATTAGGGAGAATGATGACGTGAGGTCCTGGTAGGATGAGAGATGGGGATGGACCAAGACAGGAAACATCAGGCGGGAAGAGGAGATGAACGATGAAGGGCGAGTTTCCTTCTTTTGAACGTCGGATCTAACCTGCCCTGACCAGCAGCGGAGGAGGGTGTGGAGAAAAAGGTGGTAGAAAAAGCGAGATCGACCTGGCGTGGCGGTGCTGAATCTCTCCCTCTCCGCACTTCCTCTTGTCCCTCGCACATGTGGGGAAAATGGGGGGCACTCCACTTAGACGAGGGCAGCGGCGAGGAGACCGACGACACCGGCGATGAGACCACCGGAGACCTTGAGGCCGGCAGAAGCACTGCCAGCCTGGCTTGGCGAGCTGGTAGAGGGGGTAGATGCGGCAGAGGTGGAGGCGCGAGTAGTGGAAGCGGCGGAGGCCATGCGGGTGGATGACTCGCTGGAAGTGGCTGCGGCGGCAGTGGAGCTGCCGGAGGCGGCGCTTGAGCCGGCACTTCCGGCACAGCTGCCACCGCTGATGACCTGAGTACCAGCGGAACCGGCGTTGATACCTGTGGAGTCGACGACGTAGACGGCGACGGTGTCACCGACGCTGATGCCGGAGGTGGTCCCGTCAGGACTGTGTGAGGGGAGGGAAATGAGATGAAGTGTTCAGATCTGGGTCAATTCGGCCACGCCAACGGAAAAGTTTAGTAAGTGAGAAACTTACGTGTAGACAGAGAAGAGCTCGCTGGTCTTGGGGAGAGTGGCCAGGATGGTCTGGGGCTGGAGAGGCACGATGATGTAGGGTGCGTAAGGGGCGACACCACCAGTCCAGGTGAGTCGGTTGGCAACGCAGGTGGTGATTGCGCTGGGGGTGAAGGCGGTGAGCTTCGACTGGGCGGCAACGAGGGCGGCGGCGACAACGACCGAGGCGGCGAAGGTGGCGGTGGAGTACTGCATCTTGAGGGAGTGAAGTTGGTTCTGAAGGAGTGTGGTGTGAGTGTAGTACTGTGTGGAAGAAGAATGAATATGGACGATGTGTGTGTGTTGTGGTGGCGAGGAAGGATGATACGTACGACGATTGCAAAGGGAAGAAGGGAGAGAGGGAATCAATAAAAGGAAATCAGGGGCAAGCATCGAACACTGCTCCAGTGCCTCAAACACTCGCCTAGGATCGATCGCCAGCGACGGGTTTGTTTTTTCTTTTCTTTTCCATTTTCAGCCATCCCTCTCCGAACAGAATAACGTCAACGGTGCCCGCCGCACCACTCACTCGATCAGGAAAACCGCCGCCGCCAGCACAGTTCTGAGTTCAGACCGTCACTGGCCGAGGCCGTTGAGAAGAAGTCTTCGTGTCGTGTACGTACTCGTAAATACGGCGTAGTGAGCGTCCCAGAGGAATGAAAATGCTGCCGAATGTATCCCGCTCCTCGTAAAAGGGTTGAGTTGGGGACGATGGGAACGTAGCGAAGCACACACAACTCGCCAGCGGGCCAGCATCGTCATTAGAAGTCGTCCCGTCCAGGGCTCCAGGCGGCGGGCGTCCAAATAACCACCGAAAATGCGTGCATTGCTGGCGCTGCTCGCATCGGCTGCACATATGGACGATCCGCCGCCAAGAAGTAGGCTTCCCGGCTTCCCGCAATGTAATTCCCGCGACCACATGGACAGAGGGTCCGCTATCGAGCGAGAGATAGACACGTGACTGACTGTGACAGACGTGCATGTACCGCGAGCAAGGTGGTGAGGATGGGATTCCAATCCACGCACGCCCCAGCTTGACCGCAGCGGAGCGATACAGCTGTGAGATTAAGGAGCGAGCTATAATGACGGTCCTGGAACAAGGTTGGGCAATGCCAGAGCCCAGAATCGAGGCCAGACGAATCGATCGTGTACAAAGGCTCGTAATCTGGCCACGAGCAACTGTTCGATCTTGGGTATATCCTGCAGCTTGGCTCGAGATCCGATCAGCGACGATGCGTGTGCTTCGAGAACGAAGTCGGGTTGGAGCGAAATGTGCATGTGATGTCTGCACTTCGGTTTTGGCGGAGGAGACGGTGCACCTCCCGACGTGGTGGGAGGAATCGGTTGGCCGATAGTGCTACCTTCTGTTGAGGTCGCCTGCTGAGCGTTCTCCGTCGGCAACACGAGAGACGGCACAGTCGAGAAAAGCTCAAGAGCAAGCTGGGAGTAGTGAAAGAACCTCAGTCAGCAGGGCGTCAAATGCCTGTCTCATCGTTCTGGACTTACAGTACCCGAGAATCTGACGAGGGTCAGACTCAGAGAGATTGGAAGGACAGCGAAGCGGGGCTTGGGGAAGTTGACGACGAGCTTCGTCTCAATGGACAGCGAGAGCTGATCATTGTAATCAATGTCAACCTCGATCCTCTAGTATGTATGCAGAAAAAGAAGGCGATAATGAGTGATCTGTTCAAGAGCAAGCAACAATGATGACCACCCAGAAGAGGGAATGGAAAGAAATCTTTTCGACTCACCATTCTCCCAGTGTCATCGGCAGGGCGAACTCGCGCGGAGCTGAAAGACGGGAACTGCTCTCCAAAGTCGACATCTATGACATGTATTGGGTCCTGTGCGAGAAAAACATCCACAGCGCAGATCAGAGATCAGTCCAAGCACTGCACTATCCAGCCATTTCCTCTTGAGGTACAAGGGGAACTCACCAGCCAGTCGATGTTTGCCTTGGATATGCGATAATTCAGAGCTTCTTGAACCAGATCTCGAGCATTTCGTTCTCGTTTCCCTTCGGCCTCCTCGTCAGGGACCGATGACGTCCCGGACTTCTCTCGCCCCTGAGACGCTCCTCGAGATCCTCGTTGCGCGGCGCCGGCGATCTTGGCGATCATGCTAGCCCCGCCTGCCATGGCATCCTCCCGATAACCAGCGATGCCTTGGGCGAAGAGCACGTTGACCCAGTCGGTACTCTCGGAAGGATGTGTGCTGATGTCGTATCCCGTTCGTTCGAGGATGGCGGTCCAGAGGGCTGCATATGCTCCCGTTGCCAGTGTGCTCGCTGCCCCGGACGCAGCGGCAGTTACGGCGTTCTTTGCGCCTGCTCCTCCACCTCCACCAACTGCAGCAGCCATCCCGCTGGACAGACCGGCCACGCCCAGCGCGGCTCTACGCTGCTGTTTGCGCGCAGCCGCTGCGATGGTCCCTGCTGTATTGAGGAATGGGGAGCGTCGTTGGAGTGCCTGAGCACGGGTATCCTCGAAGACGAGGAAGCGGATGAGGACCAGACCGAGGACGACGATGGAGAGTTGGCCGACGATGAAGCCGTGGGTGAAGGTGAACGTCGGCACGGGCGGGCAGGTTGGGACGGTCATTCTCGCTGTTCTTCAGTGCTCTTCTTGCTGTCGACCTTTCCTTCGTCGACCTCATCCTCATCCTCACAAGCCAAAATGTGTCGAAGATCAGGCCGGGGACGGAAAACACGGCTTCTGTGTGGAAAGCTTTGCGGTATTCTCTCGGTTCTGGGATGTTTCGGTCCGGCTGCCTCAAGTAGCCGGCCAGGACGCAAACCGATCCGCACTGACCACTGGCTGCTTCCTTCCCAGCTCTACCACATCAATCCCCAACATCTCCCATTGCCCCATCTGTGAGTCTTCCCTCTTATATGCGCAGTAACCTCCTTTCCTCGTACTGACGTTGGCTTCTCCTCTCTAGAGTACAGCTTCAATTCTGCCAATATGCCTAAAGACGCCGCCCCAGAAGTTATGCCTGAGCTCGATGTCGCGACGCTCTTCGGCGTCAAGGGAAAGGTGAGCGGTCTTCCCAAGTCTGATCCCAACACAGTCCTAGGATTTACTCACCTTTTCGTCTTCTGAACGCAGGTCGCCCTCGTCACCGGAGGCGCCACTGGTCTCGGAAAGAGTGAGTGCTCTCCCTTTTGGTCAACGTCTTTAGCATATTTCGCTAAATTGAGGATTCTCTGACTTGCAGTGATCAGCGCTGCTTTCATTCGCAACGGCGCAAAGGGTGAGTCTTGCTCGTCCTATTTCACGTTGCTTACCTTGCAATGTATGCGCTGCATCTAGCTCACACTTCTCCTCCTTGGTGCGGCTCCGGACAGTCTACATCGCTTCGCGAAAGTTCGACGACATCAAGCGCGTTGCTGAGCAGCTCTCGGCTCTCTCGCCTAAGGGCGCCGTCAGTGAGTTACCGAAATCTCGCTCGTGTGCTTTCGTTTCTAGCTCCAGTGGTACTAATGGCTCGACTTGTGTCTTTCCCTCAGACGGCCCTGCATGCATTGGTCTTCAGGCTGATGTCGGTTCCAAGGCAGGATGCGAAGCTCTTGCCCAGCAGATCAAGGACAAGGAGCAGAACCTCGACATCTTGGTCAACAACGCCGGTATCACCTGGGGTGGTGAGTGTGCAACTGCCGTTCTTGTCCCCTGAATGTTTCGGCTTACGCGACTTGTCTCGATCCTTAGCTCCCCTCGACGACTTCCCTGAGGAGAAGGGATGGGACAAGATCTTCCATCTCAATGTCAAGTCGCAGTTCTACCTGACTGTTGCGTGAGTAAAATAGGAGATGACTTCAAGATGCATATATTCCTATCGGACTGCTAATTTGCCCCCTGATCGAATTCCAGTCTTTTGCCTCTTCTGGAGAAGGGCAAGTCCAACACCAGTGAGTAAGAAGAGCCAAGTTGTTCCATTTGACTGTCTCATTGTTGGCTGATCTCTATCGGATCTCCTCGCGTATCTCCACCCGCGACTTTCAGAGCACGCCAGTGTCATCAACATCGCCTCGGTTGCCGCTATTTCACCCATGGCAACTACACCTCTGGCTCCTCCCGGTTCCGGTACCTGGTCCTGTGAGTAGTGGTCAACTTACGACTCTGATCTTGTCTTTCATGACCCGCTCATCTCCTCCCGTTCTCTTCTAGACCAACCGTCAAAGGCCGCGAGCGTGCATCTCACCCGAACGCTGGCAAACAGCCTTTCGGAGCGATTCGTCCTCGTGAATGCCATCCTGCCCGGTGTCTTCCCCAGCCGAATGACAGCCTACGGTCTCGAACAGGGCAAGGACCTTTTCGACGCTGGTCAGCCTACTGGTGAGTAGCCTCTCTGATGGGCGAAGAGTCGTCGTTGTTTTGGATCAAAGTACTCAACATTAATTGTGTTCATTCTCACCAGGCCGCATCGGGTCTCCCGAGGACATCGGCTCCGCGGCGCTTTACTTCGCATCCCGCGCAGGTGCCCACACGACCGGTGTTGCGCTCGTCCTGGACGGTGGTCAGACCCTTCAATGGTCGCCCCGCATGTGAAGAAGCTCTCGTTAAGTGTGTGACTACTGGGGAATTTGGACGGTGGATGTGTGGGCGGAAGCTTTTCGCTCTGATAACCTAGTTCTACCTCAGTATGTCGCTGTTCCCTTGGCGCAGATCAGCAAACAAATAATGATCCTGGAATTCAATTGGAGATGTGAAGGGTGCGTTGCTTTGTGACTCGTGCAGAAGCATGTTTTGCTCACTGAATGCTGCGGAGCGCAGCAGCTGTCCTGCCTCACAACGTCCATCGGGCTCAGGCGCAACACCAGTCAAAGGTCAGGCGCAACAACAGACAGAGCGACCAGATGGAGGAGGCTTGAGGCTTGAGGCTTGAGGCTGGAGGGCGGAGGCGGTGTGCATGAGCGAGAAGGGGGCGCGCATTGGCCTTTGACATTTGACAGACGGGCAGGATTCCAGAGTGCAGTGCTTCGTCACCCAACCGCAGGTTAGACCTGCGTGAGACGGAAGTACATACCTTCAGCGCTTCAGCCAGCTCTTGAGAACCCCCTGATGACTCCTTGACTCGAATAATTCGTGCTGCGTAGAGGAATTTGACCTCGTGCCGACTTACAATTGCAGAATGCTTCAAAAGACAGTGGCAGCTCATCCCCTCTCCTCTCCCCGTCCTATTTTTTCAGCAGGATCTTCCTCTTCCTTCCCCTCTTCCTCTCCCTCTTCCTGTTCCAAAGACCTGAGCCACCATCCGAACTCTCGCCATGATCGCTACTGTCTTCAAGAAGAACGATTCCGCCGCCACGAGCCAAATCGTGACCCTCCCCGAAATCGCCGAGCTCCGCGACCCTAACTTCCTCGATGTCCTCCTGCCCCCCGTGACCGTCGAGGACAAAGCCCGGTCCAATGGTAAGGTGGCTCAAGGCAGGAACGGTCGAACCCACCCCTTCATGGATGCCCTCCTCGAAGCCGGAACGCGAACCAAGACGGCAAATGGAGCGGACGCTCTTAACACGACTAGCTCGGCCCTCCTCGATGCCTTCCAAGGCCTGAACGACGATTGTGAGCGGGACTTTCTGGATATCCGCCTCAACGAGGCATGGAAGGATGATCCGGCCGTCGCCCTGAAGATCATCTGGAACTTGCGCAGTATTCCCGATGGGAAGGGTTCGAGGAAGAGATTCTATCGGTGCTGGGGATGGCTGTATCGAAACCACCCTCGGACGGCTTTGGTGAACTTGGCTCAGCTCGTCGAACCCGTTTCGGAGCAACCTGGTCGACGGCGGCGGCGCAAGACTACGACTAAGGAGACCGACGAAGATGTGGATCAAGGGCACCTTGAGGAGGAGAAGGAGACAGTCACAAGACCGAGATTCAAAAGCCACGGTTATTGGAAGGACCTTCTGAACATTCTGGTCCTTGCCCTCCAAGACGATCTCGATACGGAGGCTTGGGAGCCCACTTTCTTGAATGGCGTTCGACTGCCCTGGACTTTAGACAAGGACGACCCTGAACGGGCGCGGTTAGGATCCAACGTTTCGGTGCATGCATGCGCCTTCAATGCCACCGTGAAGCGAGCCAAAGAGGCAGGATTGACACGCCAGGAGCTACAGGCGAAGGAACGCTATGGCGCCCTCGAAAAGAAGCTGGTCACACCCAAGTTCCGCGCGCTATACATCACCGTGGCCCGCCTCTTCGCCGATCAGCTACTCAAGGACGTCAAGCTGATGACGGAGGCCAACAAAATGCCTGACTGCGAGGAGAAGTTCGACCTCCTCTTCCAAATCTCCCTGGCTGGAAAGTGGGCTCCCTCCCCAGGCGCAGCGCACGATCGGCTCACGAACATCTCCACGGCCATCGCCTTCCTCGTCGGAGACGGACTACCTCAAACCGATTTGCCGGCCAAAGTGACTCAAGATGGGGTAGACGCCACGGCGAAGGCCCATATCATGCGCTCCTTCTACCAACGCTGGCTGCTCAAGGAACTGCGTCAGACACTTCAAATCCCCGAACCGCTCATGTCCGCCAATCGATGGCAGGATGTCCGCTATCGACGGGTTGCGTCCAAAGCGATGCAAATGAACAGCGGCCTCTTCTTTCAGCACGATACGGAGCGCTTCAGAGAATATGTCCGAGCAGTCGAATCTGGCAAGAGCACGATGAGCGGAGCTACGCTGATGCCACACGAGCTTCTCAACGAGCTCATCAGGCCAGGCAAAGCCAATGCGAAGAAGGTCAAGCTGGCTTTGCTAGGGCCTGCTGCTAATGGGCTAGTTCAAGAACTTCAAGACATGCGGGTGCGAGTGATCGAGGCGCAGTGGAATGCGCTCGTGGACAACTTGCGCGAGTCAGGATCATTGGGAGACGCCCTGGCCATCTGTGACGTCTCGGGATCCATGGGAAAGCCAGGAGAAGAGTACGTAGGCCTGGAAGTAGCGCCCATCATGCCGGCCATTGCGCTTTCGCTCATCATCGCGTCCCTCGCTGCGGAGCCATTCAATGGAGGCTTCATCACCTTCAGCAAACGGCCTTCCTTCGTCAAGCTCGACCTCGAGAACGATCGGCTCAAGACATCCTTGTGGAAGACGTACCACTCCGATGCAGGCTTTAACACCGACTTCCGCGCCGTCTTTATGGACTTGCTTCTTCCCATGGCCAAGGAGCGAGGCTTGCGGAAGGAGGACATGGTCAAGCGACTCTTCGTTTTCACCGATATGCAGTTCGACGCGGCGAATGGAGGGTCGTGGGGGCCCGGCTGGGAGACTACGTACGACGCCATCTCCCGGGCGTACGCGGAGGCCGGGTATGATGTACCTCAAATTGTCTTCTGGGACTTGGCGAATTCGGGCATGTTCGAGGTGAACGCGGAGAGGGAAGGCGTGGCGATGATGAGTGGCTTCTCGGCGGCGATGGTCAAGGTCTTCATGGGTGAGGAGCCGGAGGAGGAAGAAGAGAAGGAAGAGGGGTGGGAGAAGGTTGAGGAGGAGAATGGGGCAGAGGCATCAAAGAAGGAGCAGGAAGAGTTTAACCCCCTCAAGATCATGGAGAAGGCGCTCAAGCGCTTCGACACCCTTCAGGTCGTGGACTAGCATCATGTATTTCCCAGCAACTTTCTCAGGAGTTACCTGTAATCATTCATCATACCCCCTGCTTCGTTTAGATATCCAGCCTCGTTCGCCAGGTAGGATGAGGTTGGCAAAGAAGCGCTGCCTGTCTTTCAAGCTGAGGGGTACGAAGGCTCGCTGTTCAACTTTACAGGCAAAGATAAGCTGCAAGAGTAAGATTTGAGAGGGAACGCGGCGAACTGAGTCAAAGACAGTGACGGTAATGTTCCAGGGAATGAGTGCAAAGAACGTGTCCAGAGTGGGGAAAGAGAGAGAGAGAGAAAGTAAGAGGGAAAGTGCAATCCGACGAATGAAGAAATGGGATGCGAGCCATAGCCTGAGAGAGGGGAAAGGATGAGCGAACGACGCGCAGGCGGGCCAGCCTTGGCCGGCAGGGGACGGGAGGCGAAGCAGGCGGAAGAGTGAGAAAGTGGAAGACATTGCTGACGAGAACCGGGGTAACGAGTCCAGAAAAGTCCGTTTGAGAAGTGACCTGGGAGATGTAGGAAAGAGAGAGAGAGAGACGGAGACGAAGAGCATTTGATCCAAAGCCATGAGGGGGCAGATAGGGTTGGGAGGCAATCCCAGTGGCGAAAACAATGTACGTGAGGTGGTGGTGGATGCGGCCTGTCCGAGGCGCTAAATGATGGTTTCCGCAGGTAAGAATGGAATTCTTGTAAGAATGACCCCAGTCCGAGCATATAAAAGTCGGTCGTGCTAACGCCGCTCCTCTTCATGGACGCCGCCGAAGTTCAAGAGCGGTTCAGGAGAAGTGCGGGCCGCTGCCGTCGCCGAAGGATACTGACTGAGCGGCCGCAAGCGGAGCAAATCAGGTATCCGCGGTGGGTCCGAGGTCGAATCTGCCGGCATGGACGACAAAGCTGAGTTCCGCATCGGTGCTCCGCTAACTCGACTGCCCATGTTGGCAAGTGGTATACCCCCTTCTCCATCAAGGCCCGAGGACGCCACCGAAGTTGTCCCCGGCGCATCACCAGCAGGGAAAGCAATTCCGGCAGAACCCATCCCCTCAGAAGCCACTGAAGGGTGTCGCCGCAAGTAATCATTCCGGATGGCCCTCGCTTCGTAGTAGGTAGCCCTCGACTCGGCCGAGATGGCATCAAAGCCAGCATTCCCAGTTCCCAGACGATCAGGATCGTCCGGGATGGGTCCTACCGGTGGACCTCGCAGGTCTCGCGCCGGACTGGGACCAACGAGATCGTCATCCACCTCATCAAGATACACGCCGTGCATCTGTGCCAGAGCACGATACTTGGGATCCATCGCCAGTGCCGCCTCGTCGTCGGTCGGAGGCCCATCATGCTGCGGATCGAAGCCGTAGTGATGCTCGTCGTCATCACCGAGCTGCATTTTGCTTCGACTCCGACTGCTGGAGGCGAATGCGCTTGCGCTGGCCTCGGACGGGTGTCGTCGCGAGGCAAATCCGGTACTCCTTCTTCCCCCGAGCGTGTTGGGCC
Source organism: Tilletia walkeri (assembly GCA_009428295.1). Classification (NCBI taxonomy): domain Eukaryota; kingdom Fungi; phylum Basidiomycota; class Exobasidiomycetes; order Tilletiales; family Tilletiaceae; genus Tilletia; species Tilletia walkeri. The sequence continues at coordinate 133,857 of RDSH01000018.1, forward strand.
TTTGAGCTGCCCCTCCTGCGCCACCATACCCAGCGGCATCACCTCCAACCGCAGCAGATTTCGCGCCTGCAATCTCGCGTTTCCGTCGTCGCTTCATGAGGAAAAGCGCGCCAAGGAAGAGGAGGACAATGAATATCAGACCACTCAAAACGGCGATAAGAATCTTGACGCCGGACGAGAGCCCACCGGTCTCGGTGAAGGATGTGCTGCCGTCGGTACTGGATGTTCCTAGAGCTTGCTTGAGCACTCTCACTTTGTGGAATTCGTCTTCCACCTTGGTCATGTTGGTTACCGTGGAGAGCAGACCGATGCGAGGTCTGCACGGACCAGCTTGTCCTGGAGGCGGGTTGGTGATACCTTCGCAAGTGAAGACCGAGTACATGGACCGCATGAGAGGTGCGGCGATGATGAAGTCGGCGGGGAAGTTTGCCTGTGCTGATACGCCGGAGGGAGCTTGGAAAGATCCTATGCAGTTGTCTGCATCTTCCACACCCGAGTAGAGACTGGCATCGAGCGGATGAATGGGGATAATAACACCGTTTATGGTGAGGGAGATGTTGAGCTGTGTGCTACAGGGCATGTAGTAGCCACCGTTCTCGGCAGGGTTTATGCCGAAGGCGCCGTAGAGACTGTTCAGGATTTGGGGGGGTCCGAGACTGATTGGCGCTCCTGAATCGAGAATGGCGAGCGGGTATCCATTCGAAGCGACGTTGGAGACCGCGGATGGACTGAGAGGAATGGAACTCGTGGAGTTCCCTCCTACGGAAACGACGATCTCTGTGATAGACGTTCGCCAGTGGCGGGCGACCTGGTCGGCATCGGGAATGACGGCCTGATAGCCGATCTTGGACGGATCAGCCGCATACATGGAGTCGTGCACGCCGAAAGTGATGATGCTGTCACCCACGCCGCCCTCCTCGGCTCTGCGCTGGAGACCAATGCCGAAAAAGCGACTCCCTGAGGTTGCATCTGTCCATAGACCAGGCAAGGGGCTTCCTGAGAACGAAGGGTCCTCCTGCTCATTGAGAGGATTCTCTACGCCCTCTGCCTTGGTCAATATCTCCTGTTGGATGCTGTTTGCTGGGAGACTGAGGCCGAGGACGCCGCTGAATTTGCCTGTGCCAAGGCCTTCGTTGGTGACGGAATCCGCAGCTGCGAAGGCCTGCTTGGAAATGACCTGTGACCCGATGGTGATATCGGTGGTGTATATGGGGCCGGCCGCAGCTCCGAAGAGGTAGGAGATGTTGAAGGCGGAATCTGCGGCGAGGAACTTGTCATTCGTCTGAAGCAGAGGAGGGGTTGTTCCCTCTTTATTCCGGCAGGACTGGTCATGGCAGCTGGTGGAGGCGATCCAGAGATCCGCGGAGCCTGTGTCGACCTGTACGTTGAACTCCTGGTCGGCGACACGGATAGGCATGGAATACGTCTGCTGTCCGCTGTTGAAGCCGGTCGTGAGTGCGATGCGAGTGCCATTGCCGAGAGAGGTGACCTGGCTGGCGAGATCTCTGGCGGCGGGGGCGGGGGAGATGACCTGGCCATGTTGGGTGGCAGATGAGCGCCTACGATGCTGCTGGAAGCTTCTTGCTGCCGTCATGGCGTCTGAGGTCGCTGGTCTTGTTCGTCTCATCGTCGCTCCTTCCATTCCCGCAGACATTCAAGGCTCAAGGTCGCTGCTGCTCAGCTTGGCTCACGTTCTCAGCAGAGGACGTCGACTTTCGATCGACCCACCACCCAAACAAAAATAACACCGCCGATGCCAGTAAGACCCCGTGAAAGACTCTCAGCTGGGTGGTCTCATCACGTGAGGTGGCCATACATACACAGCCCCATACACGCATCTGCAGCATCGACAGGACTAAAGGAACCGGAACATGCAGATGAGAACAGCAAGAGAAGATCTCATCTTCCAAAAGTATTCTTCGCAGTCCAGCTCATCGCAAAATCGAAATGAGGGAAGGGAGAAGCCCCTCTTCCAAAAGAAAATAACGAAGCTTGGGTTCGGAGTTCGGGGGTGATCGTCAGAAGGAGTTACATGTGTGACCCGTACCCAGAGAGTCTCCAGTGAAACCTTGATCGTACCTGCAGCCGTGGCTTGCACACAGGGTCTCACTGAGGGTCTCACACCCCTACGATTCTCCATCACATCGTCGCCAACAACAACATCAACCGCGACCGTAGCAGCACAGCATTCAACCAGCCTCTCTTCATACAGCCACGCCTCAGCAGCAGCAACCACCACCACCACCCCCTTTGCCTCTGCCACCTAAGCGTCTCGCTCTCTGATTTCGTCCCAGCCACCCAACCACCCACCCCACTAAACTCCTCAAAAAAATGGCTGAGATCCGCCGGAAACTCGTCATCGTCGGCGATGGTGCTTGTGGAAAGACCTGTCTCCTCATCGTCTTCAGCAAGGTACGTGTTCGCCTTCCCGTGATCATCTTGCTCTTCGAAATGCTCTGTTCTGCTCACTGACAACCATTCGTGAATTCACAGGGCACTTTCCCCGAGGTGCGTATCCCCCACTGGACGTTGTGGCCGATCTCACTGGTCACTGATAACACTGACACTGTTCTCCTTTGCTTCATCTCTCGTTCCGGTGCACACTCCCTTCTGAACGCCATCAGGTTTACGTCCCTACTGTTTTCGAGGTGAGCACTATCCCCCCCAACTTGGCTCCTGTATGCGCGCCATCACAGTTCGCTGACAACTAAATGCACACTCCTCCGCCCGCATCCATTTCCTTCTTTCAGAACTACGTTGCCGATGTCGAGGTTGACGGCAAGCACGTCGAGCTTGCCCTTTGGGATACCGCCGGACAAGAAGATTACGATCGTCTCCGCCCCTTGTCTTACCCAGACTCCCACGTCATCCTCATCTGCTTCGCCATCGACTCACCAGACAGTTTGGACAACGTCCAGGAAAAGGTGCGTCTATTCTTCCTCGTTTTCAAGGCATTATATCAGCACAAACTGACTCTTCTCGCCTCGCTTCGTTCTCATGCTGGTCTGCTCCGCACGCGTCCATCTTTCCTCAATTTCAAATTTTCGAAAACCGCTAACAGTGGATTTCCGAGGTAATGCACTTCTGCCACAACCTGCCCATCATCCTCGTCGGCTGCAAGATGGACCTGCGTCGCGACCCCAAGATCATCGACGAGCTCCGCAAGACCAGCCAGCGGCCAGTCAGCACTGAGGAGGTAAGACCCGTCAAATTAAGCACGCGCAAAAGGAAATGAGCAATTTTGCTGATTTTAGATTTTTTTCCCTCAACACTTGCAGGGCCAGGCCGTCGCTCAAAAGATCGGCGCAACACGCTACCTCGAGTGCTCTGCCAAGACCGGCCAGGGCGTCCGCGAAGTCTTCGAGCACGCCACCCGCGCAGCCCTACTTGCCAAGCCAGGCAAGTCGAGACGTCACGGCAAGTGCCTCGTCCTTTGAGCACCTTCCCGATCAGACGCTCCCCGCCCCTCCATCGTAGCCCAGCCAGTACCAGCATAAATTGCACATTCGCCTCTCCCCCCTCCGACCCAACCCATTTTTTCGGCTCAACCTCTCGTTCTCGCTCCTCCATCTCTTCGGCTCCATTTCTTCCCGCCTTTTTTCTCTCCCTCTTCTCGACGACTCAATTTCCTTTTCTCCCTCCCATCACGCACGCACCAACGAACCTAGTGGACAACAAGACAATTCGGGGATCGCGCTGGGTTAAGGGGGGTCCAAAATGTCAATGCATTTTATATCCTCCCCCTTTCCCTTCCCTGGTTCCCCTCTCTTCTCCTCCCCCTCACATATGTAGATCACGACGATGAATTGCGGGCGGATACCACAGTGGCTAGGACGGTCGGGTCTAAGGAACTAAGATAAGGGTCCGGGGTCGGTTTCGGTTTCGGACCTAGGTCGATTGGGATGGGGGTTGGTCAACCCCCCGTTGAGTTCGCTGCATCCGCCTCTCCTCTGCGTCTTGTTCGTCACTCCTCTTCCACCCACACCCTTCACTCTACCTTTCCCCCACCCGCCCCTTTTTCTCAGCTTTCGCTCATATGACCACGTAGCTCATTCGAAATGATATCTACGAACTTCTATACCTCCATATACCTTGCAAGTGTGTGTCTTAGCCCTATCCAAGTGTCAAGCCATCCAGTCAGTTGCGAGTGCAGTCGCAATAATGTGATCGTGACTCGTGGTCCATGTCGCTCTGCGTAAGTAGAGTTTTTGAATGGTATATGAATTTTATCTGGGATCTGCTTTCAACAAGCCAAGTCGGTGTAGTATAGTGGTTAGTACGTATCGTTGTGGCGTTTCGGCTCCGATGAGTCGGCGGTTCGATTCCGCCCACCGACAAGCCCTTGATGGCTTACTTTTTTTCTTGTCTTCTTGACCCGATTGATTTTATTTTGAATCGAACCGCCTCTGCCCAACTTTTTTTGACGCTCATGATAACCAATGAAGCGTATGGAAGACTTCCCCCGTCGAGGGGTGAAGGAGAGAGTCTTCATCATGGTGTAGTTGCCTCTTTGGGCGCTCTCTATGTGTTCACGCATTATAGCCGAGCTTATCACGGCGGGTCAAATTGAGACACACAAAGCGTTGTCGTTACTGGACCGTGAATACAAGGGTTGTGAGGGTTGATGAAGAAAAGGGGGTAAAAGAGGAAGACCTAGTACTTGCTCGAGAGGTGATCGTTCTGTCTTGCGAGCGAGGCTCGACGCTTGAGGGCGTTGACAAGTTCTTGATACTGTTGCTGGCCGAGTGCGAGAGATTGTGCCGAGCTCGTTGGAGGTTGGTCGCCTTCTCTGCCACCTGTCCGCCCCTCCCTTCCTCTCGATCTCCATCGTGCTAGAGTGGTAGCTTGTCAACGGGTGATCATTGTCGAGCTCGAGATTGGGGGTGGGAGATTCGCCTGTAGTTGAATCACTGGGTGTAGATGTAGTCAGTGTGCGCGACTGGGACGGGCGCGGCGTGAAGAGGAGTCTTAGGCAGAGCGCCAGCGACCGGGGCCGGGGCCGGGGCCTCGGTAGAGCCTAGGACGGGCACGGCGGCGAGATTGCGGCGAGAAACGGGCGTGGCGGGAAGGGGCATCTTGGGCAGAGCACCAGAGACCGGGGCCGGGGCCTCGGGAGAGCCTAAGACGGGCACATCGGACAGAGCGCGGGGGACCTTGAGGAAGCCAGGGACTTGCTTTGTGGGGAGAGTGCCGGTGGCCAGGTCCTGGGGCAAGCCAGGGCTGATGGGAGATGCTGTGGTGGACAGAGCCAGGGAGATGGCGACGACCAGGGCGGTGATGGAGATGTTGCGCTGCATTGCGTGTTGGCTTGGGGTGGGGGGGGGCGTGTCTGCGGGTGTGTATAGAGTGTGTATGTGTGTGTTTGGGTGTCGTGACAAAAAGGGTGGCATGTTCCTTCGGCAGGGCGGTTTATATACCTTTCTGATGCATGCATTCCTGAACGCCTGGTGGAAGCCATTGAAGATTCGAGATGGGGGCGATGAGTGGCGAAATAAGCCGGTAACACGCTCCAAGCCGGAAGTTACGCCTGCACCGATAACACGCTGGGATATAAGGGCAACATGAGCTCGAACCGTTTTTCGAATCGACTGTTGCGTCGCGTTCACCTCATCGGCGCTGTATCCAGGGGCATTTTGAACGTCGAGAACAGGATCTGTGCTGGGGAATGGGGGGATATGCAAACCGGGAGTACTGTTGCGAGGAGGATTTCGGGAATGGGAAGAAAGTTCATGAGCTGGTCGACAAGGAAAGGGTCAGCGACTCATCAGCATGCCATCTCTCTGAAAGCGGACCAGGCTCGGCCGCGATTTGGGCAAGTCAGGCCAATGTACGAGAAGGTCTTCTTTAATCTCCTCGAATGAGATGGTGATACTTAGCCTCGTCCATGGGATCCGCTAGAACTATCTGTCCCTCCTCTCGATCACCATCGCAAGGTTGGCGAAGCGGCCCGCTTCTCCGCTCCTGTTCTCTTTTCCTTTCTGTCTTGTGGGTAAGCGGGCTGATGGTGGTGGTCGTCTTCAACGTGAGCTCCGGCTGAACCTGCCTCAAACTCAACGCTCAAGTCGCGAAACAAAGGAGTAGCGATGAGATGAATAGGATCCCAGTCCAGGAAGGACTGACACTTTCACACGAAGAGCTCTGCAGGTATCCAGTTGCTCACTCCCTGAAGGAAAGAGCTCGCTGCTGCTGCTGCTGAATTTCTCATTTTCAGTTGTTTGACCCACTCCAGGATGATGCATTCGGAAGCACGGCTCTCGCTTTTGGTGAAGGGGTTGAGTTTTTCCAGAAGCGCACGGCGAGGCTCAACTTCTTTCAGCGCTCTCCTGGGCTTGATGCATTGCCATGGCGGCGACGGGGCAAAGAGTTGGTTGGACCTCTTCCGACTGACCTGCTTCGGTTTCAAAGCATTCGAGGGTACTCTCTCGCCCATCACAACGAGTCTCATAGGACAGAGCGTTGCATTGAATGCGAGGGAGCGACAAGGGTTGGGAGCACTGAGAATGGGGAAAAGGAGAGCGGAGAAGACGGGGAAGGCTCGATGTTTGTTCGAGAGGTGATGGTGCTGCCTTGTGATCGAGGCTTGGGTCTTGAGGGCGTAGGATGTCGACAAGTTCTGGCTCAGATGCGGGTGGATCAGGGAGATGCTCCGAGCTCGGATGCCGGTTGGTCGCCTCGAATTTGGGCTGGAAGGTCTTTGCAACGCACATGCGGCCCGTTCGATCTCCTTTCATCTCCTTCGTGCAAAATGGTAGCTGTCAACGGGTGTCCTTGTCGAGCTCTAGATCGTGGAGGAAACTCACCTGTCTTTGATCACTGGGTGTAGATGTAGTCAGTGTGCGCCTCTGGTTTCGAGTTCGTGACTCCAGTGTGCTTCTCGGCGGGAGCGCGGGAGGCCGGGGCTGGGGCATCGAGGGAGCCAAGGGCGACGGGAGATGCCATGACAGACAGAGCCAGGGAGATGGCGACGACGAGGACGGTGATGGAGATGTTGCGCTGCATTGCGTATTGGAATTTGGGTGTGGAGTGTGTATGCGGGTAGGGTGCGTGTGTATGTTGTGACTGGGATGTCGTGGCAGAAGGGGGGCATGCGCATTCCTCAGGGTGGTTTATATACTTTCTGAACGCCTGAGAGCTGGACGCAGTTGAGCAGTCGAACTGTGCAATGAGGCGACGAGGTCCAAATCAAGCCGATGAGTCATTCAAAGAGGCGAGCTACGCCTGCAACGACCTCTCGCCGGGGGATGTGAGTGCAACGTGAACTGTTGCGTGCCGTCAGCCTCATTTGGTGCTGCATCCGGGAACATGTGCCTTCGAGAACGGCGTTTGGGCTAAGGATAGGTAAGAAAGACGTGAGGACTGTTCAGAGGAAGATTTGGGGATGGGGAGAGAGGTGATGAGCACGGCGACAAGGAAACGGTCAGCGACTCATCAGCATGTCATCACGCTGACAGCGAACAAGGGGTGTTGGCAAGCAAAAGCAAGGCGAATGTACGAGAAGATCTGGTTCTGTCTCCCAAAATGAGATGCTGGTTCCCAAGCTTCGTCCATGGAATCCGCCCCAAGTTCGAGCTGGTCTTGAGAATCGCTCAGTCCTTCATAATCACCACGACCATCCATAGTAAGGTTTGCGAAGCGGCGCGCTTCTCCGCTCCTGTTCTCTTTCCCCTTTCTGTCCTGGGTAAGCGGGCTGATGGTGTTAGTCATCGTCAACGTCCGCTCCGGCCGGCTGAAGCTGCCTCAAGTCGCGACACAAAGGAGGGATGAGGTGAGAGAAGGCATGCAGTTCCTGAAGGGCTGACACTTTCGAACAAAGGGATCTCTGCGGAGACGGAGTCTTGCAATCTCTTTAAAGAAAGGCGTCGCTCCTGCTGCTGAACTTCTCCTTTCCCTTTCCCAGTCTTTTCGTTCCTGATCGATCCATTCCTTCTTTGCCACTTCTTTCTCTCCCCTCCCTCAATTCTTCCCAGATTCAATGCTGTCCGCAGGTCGGATCCAGATCGTCAGCGTGCTCCCAGCCGTCTGTCACATTACCGCCCTCTTCCTCCTACTTCTTGTTCTCGTCAGCCCCACCCCTCTACCCTTCGGTCCCAGCCTGATCAAGATTGTGCCCGTCTCGCTCAATGCGTCGCAAGTTGCTCTTCCGACGAGTTCGATCAGTTTTCCGGGCGTGAACGTCACACTGTCGAATACGACTGTGGCCCAGGTCCATCCCAGAGCAGTCCGGCGCAGACATCATGGGATGCGGAAGGTTGTCGTTCGCCGTGACGGCCCTCTTGGTACTGTCGGCACCAATACCACCTCTTCGGCAGAGCCTACTCCTTCTGAAGTGCCTGCAAGCCCGGCAGCGCCATCGGCTTCGCCCGTTTCTACCACTGCACCTGCTTCCCAATCACCTACAACTTCCGCCACTCCGAACGCAACAAGCACCAACTCGACTCCGCCGGCCACTGCCTCTCCCAGCCAAAGCTCCGTTCCATCAGGCACCTCGAGCATCAAGATGTTCTTCGGTCCTCTCGGCTCCTGTTTCTGGTCGCAAGATGGAATTCGTGACTGCTCCCCTGCCAGTCTGAACCCGAAGTACAATGTGACTGCACTCAACAGCGCAACGCAAGGCTCGATCTCAACCGCAGCTCTCCCAGGATCGTTGAGCGGTTCTACGAGGTCCGCAATTCTCCTCGCTGGTGTGATCGTTCTTACCATCTCGAGCGCCTTGGCCCTCGTTCCTATCTTGGCGACACTTCATCCGGACCAGTTTGGCGCTGTACTCGATGCTGGACCACTCGAGCAAAACTTCAGGACTGCAAAGTCGCTCATGGTCTGGGCGCTCGCCATCATGGGCGTTCTGCTTGTCGGTGCTTCGGTCTCGCTACGATTCACATTGAACGGAGCAATCAAAGCCTTCAATGCGGCGAATCAGCAAGTAGCCCTCCCACATTCCTTGACGGACGGTGGCAAGGCAACCAACGTCGGTCTGCATGCCCAAACAGGGAACTCGTTCGGCTTCCTCTGGATCACGTCCTTCTTCTTGGGCACTCTTTTCTGGGTCGAACGACGCCGAGCCAGACAGGCCGAGGCAATCGCGCAGGCGCGGACACAGATCGACGCAGAAGAGGCACGTAGGAGTGCCAAAGCCTTGAAGGTGGAGCCTGTTCCCCCTTATCAGCCCGCGCGTCCGGAACCCGCATACATGGGCGACTCGAAGACCAGCGAGACTGGAGCTTTCCCACCAGAAAAGAAGGAGGAGGCCGTTTGACCTCAGCGAGACTTCTCTTCTCACTTTCGAACAGTTGTATCTCATTCTCACTCCTTTATCTCTCTCGCCCTCTCTTCTCGCTTCACAAAGTGTCACGGTTTCAATAGTCATCTATGTATCTGTTTTATTTCCTGCTTGTCGCCGTCGCGAAGAAGTACTGCTCCTCTCGATCTCCTCATTGAGCAAGCCGGTAAGGTACGTGTAGCGTTTCTTGGCGAGACGGACACAATGCGCCAACAAGACCTCGGAGTGCACCCATTTACCGTCCAGAGCCGAGCCTTCTTGTACGATATAAGCGCGTTGCCGACCAGACGCATGTAGCGAGGATACGGTCAATGCTTCGTCATGCTGGCCAGCTTGATCCTGAGGACAGATCGTCACGCTCAGACTGCCGGAGAGGAGTGCAGTTTCGAAAGCAGAAGGATCTGCAAGCAGGTGTTTGCTGTAGAGGAAAGGGCCATGTTCAGAAAGGGCGATCTGCCGAGCAAAGATGACTGCTTCAAGTTTTGTGACTCACGAATCGTGGATACCAAACGAGAAGCTCAACGGGTGGGCCGCAACCTGGAGAGGTCTGTAGTCCTGTATACGCGGCGAGCAAAGAGCGCGGTCCTTCTCGCTGTCCCACCAAGCGTCCGGTAGTCTCACTGAGAAGAGAGAAAGAGTGCATTTTCAGCAAGGCGTTGCCAGCATGGACAAAAGAAGAAGTCGAGAATATACTGACCATCTCGAAGAGCGCCCATCACAGCCAAGACGGCAGCATCTAGCACATTTCCATCATACGCTAGACAGACAATATCGATGTACAGGCACCAGGCCGCGCGAGCGTGCTCTATTAAGAGGGAGTTGAGGGGCACGGCGTTGGCGCTATTTTCGTAGATGGTCCCAACCCGCACAGATACAGAGCCGTAGGTCAGCGCTCTAGGCCGGCCAGGGATCAACACGTCTTCGGAGACTCACTCTGCAAGCATGTCTAGCAATCGGTCTGTCAGAGCTTGGACTTCGTCACTTGGTGGACCGGACTTGAATCTGGGCGAGCAGCCTGAGGACAAGTCTAGGTTGGGTACTGCGAGGGTGCCCAGAAAGAAGAATAAGCCCGTGCTAACCAGCTTCAAAGGACCCATTGAGGAAATGGTTGTGAAAGGGCGGAACTTACCGATCCAGCCCTGATCAGGGCTTCCTTCGTCCGGCCTGGCGATCTCTGCCTTGACTCCGGCGATGACCAGAGTGCTTCCCAGCTTGACCATGCAGCTCCCATCGGCAGTCTCGACAGCGCCGACGTTGATATGAGTGGGCCGATGCTCGTCGAAAGCTCGGGCGTCTTCACGAATATTCTGGCTGAGGAAGCGGTTGAGGTATGCGGTGGGCCGCAACCGCTTGAAGGTGAGGGAGGCGATGTCCTGAGCCTGCATCTCGAAACTTTGCCTGTGCGCGTTTTCTCGTTCAGCGGCGAGGTGGAAGGAAGAAGTTGATCCCTTTTTTTGGTGGATGGGATGAAGGAGATCATCTCGGTTCGCCTGTGTGAAGTTGCCCCCTTTGCTCGCCATCGACAGCATCGCAAGCAACAACCTCGACAGCAACCGATCTGGACGACAACCAACCACCCCTCCCATCCCCTCGTCCTCTTCTCGCACGCAAACCCCCACTCGGATCAAGCTCGATTTCATCTCCCCCTGATCGTCTGGCCGCCCTTCTCCTCCTCCTCGCAGACATAAACCCTCGGCCCTCGACCTCCAAACATTCCCGCGCGCGCACCCCAGCACCGCCCCCTTTCTTTCCTTTTTCTTGCGCAATCCCTTCCGACCACAGGTCTACATCTGCAGCTCTCAATCCCGACGCGTCCGGTTCTTCCCAATCAAGTGTACTTATCTGCCATCGGACTTCGATAAGCCTCGCGCGCCTCTGAACGAACTCCGCACGAAGCAGAAATAGTCCACCGACAAACTCTTCGCGCCTTTCATCTCTCACCCCTTTTCTAATCCATAGCTACACTTTGTGAGTCTTGAGCGTTGCGCTGATGATCATGCGCCACTGTGCGCGTGCCGGTCCTGACGATTCTCCTCTCTACTTCCAGAGACACAGCAAAAATGGGCAACTCACTCTCCAAGGCCATGGGCAAGCTTTTCGGCAATCGCGAGATGCGGATTCTCATGCTCGGTCTCGACGCAGCAGGAAAGACCACAATCCTCTACAAGCTCAAGCTCAACCAATCCGTGACAACAATCCCGACCGTCGGCTTCAACGTGGAGACAGTCCAATACAAGAATGTCAAATTCAACGTCTGGGATGTCGGAGGGCAGGACAAGATCCGTCCCCTCTGGCGCCATTACTACACGGGTACTCAGGGGCTTGTCTTCGTTGTTGACTCGCAAGATCGGGACAGAATCGACGAGGCGCGTCAGGAATTACACCGTATCATAAGCGACCGGGAAATGCGCGAGTGCCTGCTGCTCGTCTTTGCGAACAAACAGGATCTCCCCGGAGGTGAGTGGCTTCTTACAGATGCGGCAAGTAGTTTCTCTACCAGTGTGCTGAGTATGGTCCTTATCCCCCCTCCCCCTATCGCAGCAATGTCACCTGCGGAAGTGACGGAGAAGTTGGGTCTACACCGTATGCGCGACCGCTCGTGGTTCGTCCACCCGAGCTGTGCAACTAGTGGAGAGGTACGCATCATAACACAACACCCCCTTCTCATGCTCCCTGAGCGGTACCGGACGCCCCCCACTGACTCCCCTTCCCTTTCCCTTTCCGGCCTGTAGGGTCTTTTCGAGGGTTTGTCCTGGTTGAGCCAAAATGTCAAGCGACAGACGCAATGAATGCGCGATCTGCTTCATCCTTGCGCTCCCAACTCGCGAAGGAGCTCCCGGAAGCCTCATTCTTGTCCAGTAGCCGTCAAACCTACCACACACACGCGCGCTCGCATCCTGTCCTTTCTTCTCTCTTTCTCCTCCGGCCGGACGTCAATCCGCTCCTCGACTGGCGTCTGGCTCGAATGATACCATCATGGACTTCCTGTCACGTCTAGCAATACCCATCTTGCTATTCTGTTGTTTTTCTTTATCCGCGCCCCGGCCCTGATCATTTCCCTTCCTTTCCTCTCCTTCAATCTCGTCGCCACGACATCTCCTTACTCCTGGCTACCACGGCCACACTTGCATCCGAAATCTGAAGGTATGCTCTCAGCCAGTGGAGTGAGCCGAAGGGTTGCCAAGGTTTGCATTACGGGGATGCTGAGCCTGGTCGACAGGTTCGTTTGAGATATTATTGCTATCGATGTCGAGGGAAAGAGATACAGGTATCGCTGGAGAGCATGAAGGCCGTGTAATCAGCCTCCAGGCATATCCTGTTTAATGCCTAGGGATCGGGCACGATTGGATGGAGTAGTCACTCTTGGGGAGGAAGAAGAAGGGGAAGCTGAAGAAGAAGAAGAAGAAGAAGTGTGTAAGCCCCCTTTTACCGCCTTTACCCTCAGCCTCACATAAATGCACGACCAGCGTTTTGTAACAGGGTCGTACATGTCTGTCCGACAGGCTGAGATAATATCATTAATGGCTCTCTCTCGATCTCGATCGTTCGAGAGCGCATTGATAAAGGCACCACCGAAGGTTTCAATCCAACCCAGCAGACCGGACTCGAACGGTAATGGCGTGATCCGAGGAACGAGCTCTGCTGAAAGGACGGTAAAGGGGGCGTGTGAAGAGGCCGACTGAATGACGTTGGTGTAGGCCTCGGGTGACGGGAAGTACCAAGGATCGACTTCGATGGGGTCTACGCCTCTCTTCTTGACGGCTCGGTGGAGGGCCATACGAACGCCGATCATGTTCATCTGGCCGCCCATCTCGAGAGAGAGGATGCCGCCGGGTCGTAATGCTGCGTGGATGTTTCGCATGACGAGGTCGGGGTGCTCTGACATCCAGTGAAGCTGTTGGTGACAGAAAGAGATGTGAAGAGAGGCGCGTCAGTGATTGACTCCGTGGAAAGGGGAGGGGAGGGGGAGGAAGTTACATACCGCTGCGTTGCTGAAAACGCGATCGAAGGACGCGAGCATTCCGCGCATCTCGAGATAGCGCTCCAACTTGTACGCATCGACGACCTCGAAGTAGACCTCAGTCGCCTTGAGACCGGACTGTCGCAATGCCGCGCTTGCCGTGTCGATCATGTCCTGACTCAGGTCCACGCCGAGGACGAAGCCGCGTCGACCCGTGACTGGATGAGGTTGGCAGACGGTCTTGGCGATTTCGAAGGACAGCGCTCCTGTGCCTGTGGCATGGGAGGGTGTGATGTGAGACTGGACGTCAGCCAGGTGAATGGCCAAAGATGGAGTACGTAGACACCCAAAACGTACCACATCCCACATCAAGCACGCGGTCACCTGGTTGAGGATCGAGCAGCTTTAGAACTGGGGCTGTGTACTCTGGTGAGTAGACCTGGAAAGGCCGAGTAGGCAGAACGTCCGAGAAGACGGAGACGAATTGAGGTCAGCTCAATTGCAATTCGGCACACTCCATGGCGAAAGGAAGTACTCACAAAGGAGGCGTTGCGCTGGTAGACCTCTGCATTATCACTGCTGCGGTACGTAAAGGTCGTCATCTTGCTTCAGCGTTGAGGGTGTTGGTTGAGTAGAACACTGAGAAGAGAGGGTTTGGATAAGGATGAGTGTGAGATTATAGAGGATGAGGCCACACTCCCCCTTGCAAGCTTGAGGCAAGCCAAGGTTCAGTGGATTGATCTTGGAGATCGTGGAGTGAAAGGGTTATCTGGGTGAGAATCACAACATGAGGCGTGCCCTTCGCTGCGTTCCCTTTTTATACTACTTTCGAGCGGGGGGATGTGTTCCGAGTGGCGATGCGATGTCTCTCTTGATACCCGCCGAGAAGCTTGAGTGGCCACTGATCTACTACGGGAAGTAGTTTTACATACAGGACGCGAGCCGGAGACGGCGTGCGCGGCGCAGCGAGACCATATTGGATGCTGCCCAGGACTTACACTCCTCGAACGTCGAACTTCTGGTTTCGGAAGTCGCAATAATTCCTGTCCTTGTGTATCGGAACAAGTGATGGACGGCCTTTGTATCGTACTTAGCGGGTACCGCAGTGGAATGCGGACCTCATGCGGGTTCCGAGAAATTTCATTTAGGGCCTGTCCGAAAAGTTCTATGAGACCCGCAACCCAAAACAAACCGGCAAAATCGTCAAGGCGAACGGCGAGCCCAAGCGCTCGGCTTGGCGTCATCTGGGTGGGCGTTTCCTGCTTGGGTCGTTCAATGAGAAGCTTTAAATGAAGGGAAATTTATGCGCAACCGCGTTTATAAATGCCTCACTTCCGTTCTGTTTTGAGCGTTCATTTCATATTTCGGCCTGAACCCGCGGCATCTGCTCAATCAACCGCAGGCGGATTGACAGATTGACGTCCTTGATGCCTTGATTTGACGCCCTTGACACTTTCGATGTCTTGGAGGACTCCAAGACGCCTCAAGCAGCCTCGGATCCGCTGCTTTGAGCTTGGGTTGTTCCCTTCACGGTCGCCAATAAGCTCCCAAGAAGTTCATATCGCTGCCGAAGTGGTGGATAGATGAGGAAGGCATAATGGTTGGACATCTCAACACGGGGAACCAGTATAGCAGCGAGCCCAGCTATGTACTTTGACGTCTGCCGCTTAACTTCCGTACGTACACACATGCTGTGTAGCGTGTCGGATAGAGGATCTGCATCGCTCTATTCAGTTCGGACCCGGCTGCTAATTGAAATGATCGACATCGTCGCCTGGATATTGTAGAGATAGATAGCGAGAATAATGTGCCGCAGAGGCATAGCCACGAACTCAGATATACATATAGGCGACGAGCGAGGAGCCGGACGAGGAGGCAGGAGGGGCAACGGAGCTTCCGGCGTCGCTACATATATGTTCTGCCTGCTCCTATAATGAAGCATCATGAAGTCATTCCCACACTACCACGCTCCCGCTCGCCGCAAACTAGTCTGCCGGAATCATGAACGATGAACGATGGACGATGGACGATGGACGATGAACGATGAACTTTACGATGCAGCACATCTTGGAGACAGGATCACGGCTGCAGACGCACTGACCAGGGTAAGGCCTGACGGTAAATGTGATGCGCGAGGTACTGCTACACGGTACTTTTCAGCTCCAGTTGCTGGCGCCTGGTGGCCTCAGCTTGGCAGACGAATTCGAGTTCAGCGTGTGCAGCAACATCAGAAAGAGTGAGGTAGGGTCGCTTAAGCATCCCAAAACAGCTCGCGCGGACAGCATACTGTCACATAGGCCTGCGGCGAATGCCTCGTCTTTATCCGAAAAACGGATCGCCGTTACTTCCAACTAAGTCAAGCGCCCCTTGTGGTACATGCTGGTTCGCTTGGAGAACTTGGCTCTTGGGGCCGGCGATTGCAGCGAGTCCACGTTACTGCTACGTTATGCGTTATGTACTGCTCCGGTCTCCTATTTCTTCCTCCTTTATCATGGCCTTGTCTTCCCCGTCTGTGCTCTGTTGATTTGTACCCATCCGCCGGGCGTAAGTCGACGGTAGAGTTTAAGTATAGTAGTATGTAGTATGTAGTGCGTGGGTCTTCCTTCAATGCGGGCAAGCTCAGATGCTTAGCGTCGTTCGGGGTCTGCAGAAGGCCGTCTAATTTTAAGCGCTAGCGCCAAGAAGTCAAATCTCCACAAAGGCGAATGCATGCGCCGGCTTTGTCCGGGCCGCCTTGCCATAAAATCCCATCGCTGCCATGACCGGCCACCAAAACTTCGCAGGCAACGCACGAACTGACGAGTAAATCCAGCGTCCTTCTTGCTTGGCTTCTTCGATGCAAGAGACGAGCCGGAAGGTTTCCCTGGCCTCAGTGGAGAAATGCCACAAGCAGTATGAAGCTCTCCCTCCTCGTGGCGCAAAACCGAATCGCAGGACAGATGGAAGGTGCGTCCCATTCCCACCATATACACACGTCTTCGATCTTGGACTGACTTCGACTGTCAATCGATCTTCGTTCTCAAAAGACGAGAATGGACCATCCTCTCCGGTCTACTCCTGAAAATTCGCGATCCAAGTCGACAGCAGGACGACGATAATGATGAAATACATCTCATCGCCCTAGCCACCGGCGTCAAGTGCTCGCCCCTTGACAGAATCTCGGCGCAGGGTGACATCTTGCACGATAGTCACGCTGAGATCCTGACTCGGCGTGCGGCTCGACGATGGTTTCTTCGCCGCCTGAGCGATGAGAATCAACACTGGGATGAAGATGCTTCAGAAGAGCCCGTCAGAGGAGAAGCGCTCCATGGCATTCCGCGGATATTTGAGCGAATCCCTGAGGTGGTGAACCGATGGAGACTGCGGCAGAAAGTACAAGTGCTTTGGTACATGTCAACTTTGCCGTGTGAGTCATTGTATCCCGCTGTTCGAGGTCACGGCGCCGACGTAGCCCTAAGATTGACGAGTTTGGTTCTTTCGACAGGCGGAGACGCATCCACAGCGCATCTGCAAATGAATCGATCTGCAAGATACCAATCGGAACGAGAAGAGATGACTCTATCGGACGGACTTGAGGTCGAAAGGACGGATTTGGCCTTGCATCCACATGTCTTCCGTCCGAACGGCAGCGAATCGTCTTCCAAAAGGGAGGATACGGTGGCAAGTTCGGAGGTCGTCCGCGGTCGGGCTAACGCGACGAGCCTAAGCACCCTCAGAACCAAACCAGGTAATTGCGCAACCGTTCGCACAGCTCTGTAAATTCTGGCTTGACTGAGTCCTTTTCGCGTGTCCCTTTCCAGGAAGACCAGACAGCTTGCCGTCGGCTTCGCTTTCGTGCAGCGATAAGGTGAGCCATCACGGCCTTGGCTCCCATGTTCGCCCCTTCAGGATCAGTGTAGCCGATATTGAGATCCTCTTGGATGTTTGACAGCTCGCAAGCTATGTCGCCCTTGGCCTTCAAGGATCTCTACTCAGCGCCCTCGTCGAGCCGATAATACCCTCAGCCTTCATAATCGGATTCGTTCCTAACGATCAAATTCCTCTCAGCACTGAAGAGCAAGGAAAAGCCTTACAGCAGGACTGTCAACGCGCATTGTGGGATCGACTTGGAGTTTGCTTCGACAGCGAGATCGGTTTCGATAATGCCAAGCCCCGAAAACCTCCAACCATCACCTTGATACCCAACCCAGGCTTCTGCCATTCTAAGGAAAGTGTTGAATGTGCTGTTCGCGCGGAACTTGGACCTCACCAAGCATGGGACGATGTAGAGCCGGTTCCAGCCGCTGGATGTGAGTCACCAAACCTTTTACGCACGGGCACATACAGAGACGCTCAACATACCTGCGATGGCCTCTTACCCCTTCATCAAGCCGTCACATGGATTCGCACAGAAAGAAGTAAAGGAAACCAGGAAAATGTGGTCGCCGGTCTCAAGATGGGAGCAAGCCCTGCCAAAAAGAAAGGGCAAGAGTTGCTGCCTTTGCACGCAAGTCGGCGGTAAGTGCGGAGTCCCCTGTATCATCACACCTCGTCGAAGTGCCGTTCTGAACGACTCCTACTCTGGACACCATAGATCGACACTATGCAAGCTGAACTGGTATCGTGAATTCCTGCAAGTCGACACCGAACTTCGGAGAAGGAAAGACGAGGAAGCCGGCGGTCTACCTACGCAGAGAGACAGCTACTTTGGGGCCAAGAACGATTCGGATAATCAGCACGTTCTGGCGTATCGACGGAGGAAGCTCCACTTGCGCGGCTGGTTATCTGGCCCGGCGACCTCCGATCCCTCATGGGTCGAAAGCGCAGCGCAACGCCGACATCGGCAAGATCGCGAGTGGCAATCGATCAAGTCCTTCGTGGGCTCGTCTGGCTGGACGGTGGCCGAACTGGAGGCAACGAGATTGGCATCGGCAGTTGAAATTCATTCAGCGGAATCTTCGGGCGATGTACTCGTCCATGAGCCAAGGACGGAGTCCCCGTTCTTCGGATGGCTGGTGCTAGGTTCGCGAGCAGAGTCCTTTGATTCAGAAGGGATGTTGCGATCTACTACTCAGCCAAGCAGAAATTCAAGCAGGTCCCCATGAGAACGATGATCAGGGAGTCTAGAAAAACAACGTGTTCCGATCTATTTCTCCTTCTTCGACGCGTCCGACTCGGCTTCGCTGTCACCCTCGCCCAAGAGATGGCTATACAGCTGATACAACTGGTGCACTTGCTCTTCGGAAAGCTGATTGAAGGGAGAAGGAGTGCATGACACGCAGCGGAGTGCAATCAGGCCGAAGTTAGCCATCACTGTACCTCGGGTGGAGGGAAATCCCTGACTCTTTGCTCACCTTCTCGAGAAGGTCTGCGTCTAGCCTTTTGCCTTCGGTTTGGAGTCCGATGCCGCGGTCCACTTCCATAGCGTCGAGGTAAAGCTTCCATTGGGAGAGGAAGCCAATCTGTGGCGGAGAAGGAAACGGAAATAAGTCCAGAGCTCCACGAACTACACATCAAAACACCACTGTGCATTTCCATACCAGATGAAGCGGATTGTCCGTCTTTCGATGCCTTCTAAATTCGTCCTTGAGGTAAGCGTCGCCGAGGGACCGCATCTCCGAGCTGAGAGCATACCGGTGAGCTCGAAGAAGACGCCGATAGAGCGGGATGGGAGGGAGGAGAGCCTGAGCAGTCGGAGTAAGATTGAAGTTTTGCGAATGAGGATTGTTGGAGGACGAGGAGGAAGGAGGGGAGGAGACGCCTGAGGCTAGACGATGCTGTTCGAATCTGATGCCTCCGAGGACGGGCCGGAGCAGGGTGGAGCCCGGACGAGCCACGAGAGAGAGAGCGCTAGAGGCAGTAGTGACAGTGGGCAACATTTTGGGGATCACAGAGAGGAGCAATTGTAACGACGAGGTTAAGAAGGTGGAAGCGGTGGCATGGAATGGTAAGCAAGTCTATGCCTCCCGAAAGAATGACAAAGTCCTGACCTCATCCACATCTTCTTTTCCGTGGCTTTTTCTTCCCGACTTCCTTCGCCCAAACGACGTCACGCGCATCGTACGAACGTCGCAGCCTTTCGCCATCCGCACGTCCTCGACTTGTCCACAACTTGACAGTCAGATATACCCTCGCCCTTCGCGTTGTCGCCTGCGCACCAAACGAAGGAAGAAGAAGAAAATGCCGTCAAAGAAGAGTTCCAAGTCGAAGAGCTCAGGTGCCGAGTCCGCACCGCCCTCAGCGGCCGAAGCCTTCGAACAGGCCCTCGAGCAGAGCCAGCAGATCATCGATAAGGGTGTCGCGGATGGCAAGAAGCAGGTCGAAAAGGTGGCTGAGAAGGTGACATCCACCACGGACGCCGAACGTCAGGCCTACTGGAAGAAGGTCTGGGATCGCACGCTCTTCACATTGCTGATGATTGGAGGATTCATCGGTGAGTTAAAAAGATGCTTGACCGCACCCGAACGTCAACCTCGAACGTTCGGGGGCCAAAAGCCGAGATGCACAAGCTAATACATGCCATCTCCTGTCCTCGTTCGAACAGGACTGCTGCTGATGGGTCATCCGTACATGATCCTCCTCGTCACCTTCTGCGAAACGCTCGTGTACAGGGAGGTCGTCGGCCTCTTTAACCTGCCCAACCGACCGCATGTCACAGCGCGTCGCTCCGGCAAGAGCTCGGGTGTAGAGAGTGCCATGACTAGCGCGGCACCTAGTGATGATGAGGATGAGGACGGGCCTATCTCCGACAGCCGGAGAAAGGAGAATCTCTGGAGCAAGACGCTCAGCTGGTGAGTACGGTCTGTGCTGCTTTAAAAAATGTTGTGCTAGACATGCATGCTGATGCCGAGTGCTTTCTGCCTCAGGTACTTCTTCGCCGTTGCAAACTATTTCCTCTACGGAGAATCTTTGATCTACTACTTCAAGGTGTGTTCTTTCGCCGTTTGCAATCCGTGATAGCACTCATAGGAAGGATTCTGACACCAATTCTGAGACCTTTCTCGCAGCACATTGTCTTCGTCGATGCCTACTTTATTCCTTTCGCGTCCAAGCACCGTCTGCTAAGCTTCCTGCTTTACACCTTTGGTTTCGTCGCCTTCGTCTCCGGTCTCAAGCGCGCCAACCTCAAACGCCAGTTCGGTCTCTTCTGCTGGGTGCACATGAGTCTGCTTCTCATCGTCTTCAGCAGCCACTTTATGGTGAACAACATCCTCGAAGGTCTCATCTGGTTCTGGCTCCCTGCCAGCTTGGTCATCTGCAACGACGTCTTTGCATACGTCTGCGGTATGCTCTTTGGCCGCACCCCTCTGATCAGTCTCAGCCCAAAGAAGACGGTCGAAGGTTTCGTCGGTGCCTTCATTGTCACTGAGATCTTTGCTGTCGCCTGGGGCAGCATCTTCGCTCAGTTCAACTACATGGTCTGCCCCGCCGTCAGCCTGGGCATGAATGCCTTTTCCAAGGTTGAGTGCGAGCTGAACCCGGTCTTCGACTGGCACTACACGCCCTTGCCCGAGCCGGTCAGCAAGCTTATCTCTCACGTCGTTCAGCTCGTCATGCGCGACCCTTCGGCCAAGATCACGAGCATCGCCTGGACGTGGTTCTTCCTCCACTGCCTCGTTTTTGCGGCATTTGCGAGTCTTATCGCTCCCTTTGGTGGCTTCTTCGCGAGCGGCTTCAAGCGGGCTTTCAACATCAAGGACTTTGGTGACTCGATCCCAGGTCACGGTGGTCTGACCGATCGTTTCGACTGCCAGTGAGTCTGCCATGAAGCGTTCCTGAGAGAGAGACGCCTTTTGCTGACCGTACTCCCGCCTTGCAGATTCCTGATGGGTCTATTCTCTTATGTCTGTGAGTGATATCCTTCCTGAAGCACTCAGTAGTCAGAACGAAAGCCAACTGACTTGTCTGCCTCATCTTTCTCTTCAGACTTCTCCTCGGTCATACGCGAGCATCACGTCACGGTCGGAAGCATTTTGCAGCAGGTGGTACAGTATCTCAGTGTGGAGGAGCAGAAGGAGCTGTACAGAGAGGTTGGCAGGTATCTGTCGGGTCAAGGTGTGGTCTTGTAGAAGGAGACGAAAAATGTTGATGGATCCCAATCCTCAAGAACGAATAGAAATGAATCACAGAGGAAGCTACATTATATTGGGATGAGCGAGTGAGGCGCATCAGAGAGCCAGAAGAGATTGACTGGAAGGATCTTCGACAAAAGAGGTGCGGTGAGAAGGACATAACGTCCCTAAATTGTGAAGTTCAGAGCCGAGATGGTCTAGACTCGAGTATCCAGACCAAGGCTTCTGCCAAAGTTCTGGCTCAGACTCATGGCCCGCAAGAGCGTGCCACACTTTTTAATTGAGGAGCAAAGCGTTGGTATATATTTTTAGGCGGGGAGATCGCTGCAACCAAAGGACGTGGTGCCGGAGTGGTTAACGGGTGCGCCTGCTATCAGCAGTTGTCAGTGTATAGGCTTTGCCTGCGTGAGTTCGAATCTCATCCACGTCGAGTTTTTTGTTTCTCTTTTTTTTTGCACCCAACCATGAACCACGTCCGGCACCACGTCGATTTTTTTTGCAGTCGTCCCCCCTCGTAAGTATGATACCTCCTCAATCAAGATCGTTGGACGTTGTTGGGCCCATGAGCACGAGTCCAGCCAGAACTTTGACCAGAGAAGCTTTGGTCTGGATACTGGAGTCTAGACCATCTCGGCTCGTACCTTCAGGATTCACAGGGACAAAAAAAAACCGCTCTTGTAAGATTTTGTCGAAGATCTTTGGAGCTTTCCCATGCTATGTATTTGATGTACGTCTTGGTGCAAAGTGAGTGTGGGCCCACAAGTAAGAGGCTGGGATGAGCGATGAGCGTTAGGCCTATAACGAGCGCTCCGTCCTTTTGTTACAGCAGACAACTACTGGTCGAAGATCGTAGGAAACCAAACAGAAATGTCATGCTCGCATCGACCCACCGACGCAGATCATTGTTAGATTAACGTACCTTAGATACTTCTGCTTGGCGTTGTCAACTGATGCAAGGAGACGATGATAAACCTTGCGCCCTTGCTCGGGCCGAAGGGGGAGGGCGTAGTGACCGACAGCTCGGATTAAGTCAGTACATGTGTGCATAAGCTGACAGAGCTGAGCCTGAAACGTACCGCTACCCGTCACGAGGAGACATACATTTGAATGTGGATTGATTCATTCGTGTTTCCCCACACGCCAGCGCTCGGCGGTCAGCAGCTGGAAGAAGCTCTCGAGGATTTCTGCTGGTGTCTGATAGGTGGACCTTATTAGCCAGGAACTCGTGTAGGGATGCAGGCACGCGACAGGACCGGACCTGGAGCTCTTATTGTCTGCACAGCCGATCACCAGGCTTCCGGCTGCCGCGTTTGTGGTGTTCTAGAACAGGCAAGGGGCTCTGATACTTATGGCTGACATGAGGTTCCTACAAGAAGGGCTTGGACAGGCAGAAGAAGGTCAAAGACATAATGAGGGACGGATTGACGCGTCGCGTCGCGCCCTTCATTTTCACGCGTCTGGCATCGCGTGAAGGTGCCGGTACTTTGGACAGGTGCTCTCTCACTGACATCTGGCACTCTGGCAGCTCTAAATGGAGGCAGGGCATGGGGCAGCCGGCGGGAAGCATGACTGCGGGCCAAGATATCCGTGCAGGTCCATCGCACACTACAGTCGTACCTCGAAAAGTCGATCACTCTATTGAGCGATCACCTCGATCACTGATCACTTTTGCCCTTCCCCCGA
>RDSH01000179.1:0-24864 GCA_009428295.1 Tilletia walkeri
CCGGTCCTGACTACTTTATTATTGCTGCCCTCTGCGACCCTGTAATGGCGCGCCTAAGCGCGCCCCTGCCTCCTAGTGTTTCATATGTAGATCTCTTAGATAGTGTTATCTCAAGTGTTATCTCAAGTGTTATCTCATAGCCATAGGAGATCATGGTTTCCAGCTCGTCGTTGTTCCTTCGTTGCTGGCTTCCGCCAACGACCGCGACCCGTGTCCAGTATTGATCGTCCTGAGCGGCTCAGGCTCAGCTCACATCTGCTCGTGATTGATTTGCAGGTCGAGACTTACTTCCTCATACATCTAGCTGCTGTCAACTGCAATTGCCTGGGCCGTGCAGCAGGCTGCAGATGTGAGCGCGGACGGGTCAGAATGTCAGATACAGGCATGGAGATCATCGCTTACAGTCATTCCTCACCTGCTCACATATCCTTCCCTCCTTACCCTCTGTTCCGATCCCTTCCGCTCTCACCTTGTCTCCCTTTTATATAGCACTCCCTTGCTCTCTTCCATCTCGTGTTGAGACTCATTTGCTCCTTCGTGCCACAGAGATTTATGGATGGTTTCGGTATCTTCAAAGAGGCAGCAGCTTCAAGCTTCAAGAAGCGTTTACGGACAAGTCGCACGCACAGTATCGAATTGTTGTCGCTTGGAGCTGGGTCTGTCTAGTTCCGGAAGACCAGCATCAGAGTAAAAGAGTATCCAGCGACACTCAGCACGACGAGCTACGAATTTGCTGTGCTTGCCGACGTATTCAACATTGAACGGATGGAACACAGTAGTACATACACACGGACGTGAGCACATGCCTCACCTCCAGCGATGGCGCGTGAGATCAATAAGGGATGAGACGATGAGATATGAGACCTCCATCTCGTCCTCTAAGACCTAAGTGAGGCTCTCGCCGCTCACTCTACGTCTGTATTTATGTACGAGGGTATCGGTGGAACTGACGTTGCAGAAGTGTGACAAGTTCGAGCTGGAGTCGCTAAGCAGTTTGCACCCTTTCCGAGCTCTACCACCGCCGCTACTTCCGCGAGCATCTCGCAATTCGATGTTTCTCGTCTTTCGGTCATCGTTTCACGTTTCATCATTATTCAAGCTTGATGTGTGTGGCAGCTTTTCCTGTCCTTTGATCTCCTTGTCGATCATTTCAGTGAGACCTCTCACGCTCTCACTCGTGGTCGAGTTTATACTAATCGCCGCGATGTCTCTTCTCCATTCCGTAGCTGATGAGCGATGGGGATCCCGCTCAAGAATTGGAAGCAAGGGGTTGATGATGGGGAAAGCGTCGGAAGTCGAGACTCGAGGCGCTGTCATGCTGAAGCCAAACCAGATGCGTTTCCACTCCAGCTGAATGGAGTGAGAACCAAACAAAATTCTCCGTCCACAATTTTGCACAACCGCAGGCAGCAAGAAGAGTGGGCCGGTTTTGACCGACGGATGAAGCTACGAGAGCATGACAGGCGTGAACATCGAATGCATTATTACTTTCCTCTACTGACTGTTGCTGAGCGCGCTGAGTGCTAAGTACAAGTTTGAAGCTTGAAGGGAGATGCCGGGCAGCTTACTTCCACCTTCCTTTCTTGTCTTTTCCTTGTCTTCTTTTCGTTTAGACCTCACCACCTCCGTCAAGCCCGCCCACTCCCCCGCCCACGTAACGAGATAAAGACCATGCACACTCTTTCGATTCTGTGAGGAAAGGCAAGATGGAGCTCCCAGCTCGCATCTATTTGCTGATTGACTGCATAAGTATTAAGTAGTGGTCGCTACTATGACCACGGCGACCTCTAGGGCTCACCCCTTCTCTGAACACCGTCCACGTCGTCCACGAACCGATTCACTCTGCTTCTTTCCTGAGCGCCTGAGCCTGCAGTCTCCATACACACTCTGACCACAGCGGACGGCGGACGGCATGGGCAGCAACCACGTTGCAGACCGCCGCCTACGAAAGTAGGAAGCACGAAGTACATACATACGTGATACGACCACCTGTACCTGTACGCCGGAGACCACGCCCTGACGCCTGACGCCTGACGCCTCACTTAGAATAATTCGCCGTACTCCCGCCTCTCAGCAAACCACTTCGGCTGACGACGAAGATGTACACATCGTGCATAACCTAAAACAATTTCTTTGTTGTTGTCGAGCTGTGTCCAGACCACAATTATTAAGCAGTTCCGATCCATACCCCTTGCTGCTGTCCTCGGTTTGGACTTTGGACCTCTTTGGCGTCGCACAAACAAGGCACAAGGTGTGTGCAGCAGATGTTGCTGGTCG
This sequence comes from Tilletia walkeri, assembly GCA_009428295.1. NCBI lineage: Eukaryota > Fungi > Basidiomycota > Exobasidiomycetes > Tilletiales > Tilletiaceae > Tilletia > Tilletia walkeri. The sequence continues at coordinate 2,278 of RDSH01000179.1, forward strand.
ATTCGTTGCTGAGCGCTGAGTGAGGGGTGTGTTCTTACGCTCGATCCTCCAGCCTCCAGATCTCCAGCTCCAGGGAGCGCGAAACCGAAGTCGCACGCTGTTTTGGTCTCCGGCACGACTTTTTAGACTTGTGACACGATGCGGTGTGGTTTCACTTTTCACTCGTTCATTGTTCCATGAGTAGTGCTGCTGCTTCTGCATCTCCCTGTAGTCTGGTGTGCCCAGCTTGGCGGACCCATCGGTTCAGCATCGTTCATCACGCTGCTTCAGAGGCAAATTCCGACCTGGCCTCTCTCTATGTACTCGCTTTTCTGAGACCATGGAATGGGTTTCAGCTTCGAACACAAAGACATCCTCCATCTCCCTTCCGACCGCTAATTTTGTGCTACAGCACCAAAGGGCTCCGACCCTCCCGTATATACGTACGTCCTATGAGATTGAGTGCTCATGTCTTCCTGCAGATCTCGCCTTAACCCAACACTTAAATCACTTACCTTGCACGGTTTCGTCCCTTCTCCCCCATACCCCCTTTTTCGCCCTTCTGCTACCCATCCCCAATCTCCTGCGCTCCATTGTGCTTCGACCTAGCCCTTTCCTCCTCCTCCTCACCGCAACACGCAAACGACAGGGCTCGCCGCAATTGCTCCTATCACGCAGTCGCCCAACCCCTGCGCTGGACCTCGCCTCATTTCGGAATCTCCTCGGATCGCTGATCGCCCTCATCAGTTGATACGAAGTTTGCAGTCTCCCGAATTCGCTCTTCGGCTGTAGTCACTCCAGGCGGGAAATCTCATCTTTCAAACGGCCGGTAGTCAAGCGACAGCTTTGCGGAAACATGCATTCGTCTCAATCAGGTCCTCGCCCTTCGCGGGCTTCAGCAGACTTCCAAACTCGGCCCTCCGTCTCTGATACCCACCACCACACCTCTTCTACTTCTGGACACGGTGGCCGGAGTAACAGCTCTCAAGGCACTCCTCGCTCGCTTGTCAATAACGTTGCGCAAGAACCGAGTCCATCCTGGCACTCGCCAACTTCAAACAGCCGAATCCGCCGACCGAACAACATCAGTACGCCTCCAAGAACGTCATCGAACGACTCCCCTAGGACCTTGACTTTGAGCGACAGAGCCTTGCAAACCGCTCCCGTCCACCACCCTCAACACGGCCATCAACTGCAGCCTTCGCCCTCGGAACTCACACCTAGGATACGGGGCCATCACGTTATCTATTCAAATAGACCACACTCCGGACCATCCGAAGACTGGAGCCACCCAGCCCCTCTCTGGACCGCAGAATCTGCACCGACTCAAATCCAAGATATCGATATGGAGCGAGAACTGGAAGCCGACGCCGACGCAAGCGGTGCGAGGGCCAATACTTCGCACGCCGCCCGTCAGATGGCACATCAACTCACCCGACGTGCTCAATTCCTGGAGATGAGGGAGGCGGCCGCCCGAGAACGAGAGCATGCTGATTTCCAATGGACCGCATCCCTCGCTACGGAGCAATCATACGTTATGCAACAATTATTCCATCATCAACAACAAGGTCAGCAACAGGCTAGACAGGAGGCTCGACAACAGGCTCAGCAGCAGGCACAGCGAGACGCACAGTACCAGGCTCAGCAGCAGCAGGCTCAGGCATATCAGCAACAGATCCAACAACAACAGCAAGAGCAAGCGAACCCTGCACCCAACCCAACTACCAAGACTGCAGAACCGAAGCATCGAGTGTTCCTGTTGAATTGCAAGTACTGCAAGACCTTCCTTAGCAATCGGGGTCAGAAGGTGAGTTACTGTCAAGCTTATCTGAACGATCAGATGGAACGATCGTCACCAGTGCTTGACACTGATCTTCAACCGGCTTTGCAATCCACTTTGGCAGGCTGTACTTCTTCTCGAACCTCACATTACACTTTACAGTACCGACTCCATTCCCTTCAACTGTGGCCCTCTCTACCTTCCCCCACCGGTTGAGCGGACTTGTGATTGCATCACTCATTCACTGGGTTGCTATGGCTGTGGTGCTCAGGTGGGATACCACATTGTTGCCCCCTGCAGCCGGTGCACATCCAGTGTGGCCAATCATCGCAGTTCGAACGGTCACCGAACTGTGCTCCACCGATCGGAGATCAGCATTCGTGAGCGACGCTATGTGCCTGGAGAGCCAGGGGTTCTCGCCGCTCCATACGTACCCACTTCGACGAAGAGCTTGCACAGCGGCTCTACCGCACCTGTTCCAATGGGAGCTGCCGGTGTCGATATGACATCGAGTCCGACGGGAAACGCACCCTCGCCCCCGTCTTCGTCGATGGTTGCCATGCTGCCGACCTTTACCTCAACGGCTCGGACTGGGTCTCGAACGATCCGCTCTGCTTCTGTGGCTGCATGGACCAGCCCACCGTCCAACGGTTCCTACCCGTCCAATGGGAACGGAGGCAGCAGCCACCCTTCCCGAGGGCCTACCGACTTCTACGCCGGGACACATGGCCAGGGATCGATGGCATATGGAAACACAGAGGTCGATAAGGGCGGCGAAGCTTCTATGAACTCGCAGCGCGAGCTTACACCTCCCTCCATTCGAATCAACGGTACCAGTGCGATCGGGGCCAGTCGTGTCAGCAGCAACAACATGGGCACTGCCCCATTCACCAGCGTCAAGGCTGCGTCTGGACCACTGGCCGAGTCGACCGCTCGAGTGATCAAGCGAGGTGATGTGCTGTACTGGTCGGACCTCCTCCCAGAGCCGGCGAGCGAGATCGGCAAGCGGCAGGTCCCGCTCGACCCTGATCTTATTCTGAACCAGCCTTTGGCAGGTCGCTGATCGTGACCTTCCTACGACGCATCAAGACGACACCTCTTACAATAGGCAGCACACAAGACTTTCAAACACCTTTCTATTTACACACACACACACCTATTCGATAGCACGGATACGATCTCTTCACAGAATTATCCAATTCGGCTTCGGGAACTTCTCCTCCATGGTTTTCACTGGTCCAACCTTTTTCTTTCGCTCGCCTGGTTCTTAGAGCGCACTTCGTCAAATGTTACCACGGCTCTGTGGAGCTACTTATTCGGCATTCCAGTCTACTTTCCCTCTCCACTTCGACCACTCGATCCAACAGGCCGGCGGTCTACGGACTGCCTTTTCTGACCTATCAGCAGCTATGAACAATCTCCTTCGGCTTAACTTCTCGCCTCAAGTCATATACACACCAGCTTCGTCACTCCGCGCATCTTCAAGCACCTTCGGCTTTCCAACTTTTTAAATTCTGTTCACCATTCAGCACTTCACACAAAAGGTCGCCCTCGCCAGTCTGCTGCATCTCCTCCCGATTATCCTTCAGCTGCAGCGGGGAGCTCTAGCCTCAGAGGACGACTCTTCGGCGCGATGGTCGTTGCAAGGCAAGGCCAACCCCATCCATATATTAATTACATCTTCGTTGCAAACAGTCCTCAACTTTCACACTTCTTCGCGTATTACGCTTTCACCGCCCTGCTATATTCCTTTGCCTTCACATCTGGCATCTGTTTACATATCTACCTTTTTTCTACTCTTACCTTCCTAGTCTCCTCGTCTCCTCTGTTCCTCTGTTCGCTTTCGGCCCCTTCCTGATTCTTCCTCGCACCGTCTCTCACATGTATGTAGTTTTCGTGCGCATACGTTCATCATCGTGGCAGACGAATTGAATCGCCCTCATCTCCTTGCTGCAGACAAGAGTGGGCTGCGTGGGAAATGGGAAGAACAAAGGGAAATGAGTTGGCCCGCGACACCTCCCTCTGATCGCGCATCCGGCGTTGGGGCCATCCATCTCAAGGATCGAGGAGGAGTAAAGGACGTGGCATTCACCTCCACCACCAGCGCATACGGCAACAGGTGACCCGTGCAACAAGACCTTGTACGATGGCTTCCAGCGGCGACGCCGCGCACACTGCAGCCGAGGCACTCGCAGCAGTCTCGAGCTCCACGGCCACCTCTTCGGCAGCCTCACAGCTCAGCACGGCCGTAGCGACGACGCCTCAGGGCATCGCTGCCACAACAGGCCGGACAAACTCCAACCCAGTTGCAGGCGTGTTCTCGGCCTCGTTCAGCTTGTTCGTGGCCTCCTTCCGACTGCTCACTGCATTCATCAGCTTCAGCACAATCACGATCCCTTCACTCGTCTACCGCATCTTGCACTACTCTCTCACGCTCCAGCTCAACTTCCCCATACTGGCCTTCCTCTTTATCGCCAGCTTGGTCGCAGCTTCCGTCTGGCTGAGGTATCAGTATTTCAACCGGTATGAGCGTTTGCGGGAGGAGCCTCTGTCAAAAGACGAAGGGTTCAACCTCCATCCCGACCTAGCTACTGCTGGATCAAGTGAGGATCGCGGCACTGGATTTCAGTCCTACCTGGATGAGTTCCTCCAGGCCATCAGAATATTCGGATTTCTCGAAAAACCGGTACGTCGCTTGAACCATCGTTCGGCATGCATGCATATTTACTGATCTCGCATTTGTCGGATGGTGAATTTACAAACAGGTCTTTCATGAGCTTGCACGGCATCTTCAAACGCGTCGCTTAGTCGCAGGAGACAGCCTTGCTCTCGACTCCGACTTCTCGTTCTACATTGTCATAGACGGTCACGTACAGGTCTTCGCTCCGAATCCGGACAACTCTACCGTGGACGAGGAAGAAGAAGAAGAATTGAACGGTTTCCAGCTGCTCAACGAGGTATCGACCGGCGGAACTCTTAGCAGTCTTTTCAACATACTCAGCCTTTTCACCGAGGATGTCAAACTTGGGATGGGAGAGGATGAAGCTGTACACGGCAGCGGAGGCTCTAAACCGAGGGAGATGTCCCATCAAGGTGGGAATCTCAGCCAACGGCGAATGCCACCCAATGTTGGTGCAGACGGAGAGGGCGTGCACGGTTCGCACTACCAAGGCCCGCAATTTTCTAGTAGCTCTGCGCAGGAAAGTTTCCGTCCAACGGGACCATTTGCGGCGCAGCGGAGGCAACCCTCGGCCGCGAACACCATCCGGGCCAGTCATGCGTCTACCGTCGCCGACGAGACCGATTACGATGATTCCTCGGCTCTCGAAACGGATCCTGAAGCAGTCGGCCGTCATGACTTCGCGTCTTCTTTACATGGTGATGACACTCCTCTACTCCAGCCCGTAGAGTTAAGCATGTCTTCTGCCCAAGGTAATACCCCTTTTCCCAACTTTGCAGCGGCAGCGATTGCATCGGGATCCACTGGTATGGCACCCAATCTGTCCGGAGGCTCCTTCATCGGAACTCCTGGTTCTGTGGGAGCGTCTGCCAGTCAGATCGGCACACCTCCTGTGAGAGAAAAGATGATGCCTGACATTCATCCCAACACGCCCGGCTCGATCTTCAGTGGTTTCAGCGGCGCACAGCGACCTAGTGTGCATATGGCCGGAGCGCACGCACGGCATCAGCACACAACAGGGCATGTCGCGCGAGCCACTGTGGACACGACCTTGGCCGTCATCCCAGCTGAAGCATTCAAGCGACTAACGAAGAAGTTCCCCAATGCCGCGGCGCACATTGTGCAAGTCATCCTCACCCGCTTCTCTCGAGTCACATTCCATACTGCCCATCAATTCCTGGGTCTGACACAGGAAATGATGCGAACCGAGCGATCCCTCAACAACGTCGCCAGCTTCGGTCTGCCGTCTGAATTCTACGAGAAGGGAGGTATGGAGCGGCTCCGGCAGCGCTTTTTGCCACAGGCCGTCAAGGAGAAAGAAGGCTCGCCGGTTGATTATTTCAACATGCAGGATGCGACAAATACTAGCGGAAGGGAACGCAAGGGGTCGAGCGGCGCAAAGACTCCTGTGCAACGAAAGGCTAGCCTTCCCCCTCGCACTCCATGGGGTCACCCAGATCTACCCGTCAACACACCTATTGCTCGGAGCAGAGTTGGTCCCGGGGATTTGTTCAGCATGACGGCCATGAATGAAGACAACGGACCTACCCTGCCCTTCGGAATGCCAACGCCAAAGAACGAGAGACGGAAATCATCTCGTTCCATCTCAAATCACGGTATAGCTCCGCTCAACACAGTATTTGAAGGTCGAACCACAGGCAAGACCAGCTCCGACGTCTTCGGCGCTGCTTCCATTCCCGACATCAACTTGGAAGATCAGCGCACGTGGGCCGACTTCGGCCCAGCCGAATTTGATCTGAAGGATGCCATCTTCAGCTGCCTTAGCCGCAGTATCGGTCTTACCATTGCTCCTCCCAGCCCACCTCAGAGCATGCAGGCCAGTCCCTTCATATCTGCACAAGATGCGAACATTCACCGAAGCGTTTTCAACTCTGCGTTCAGCAGCTTGAGTATGCTGGATGCCGCCTCGACGAATTTGCACGATGACGAATCGAGTGTGGCAGCACCTAGCAGTTTGAGCGGTCTTCATCATCTGGAGCTGGATAATGAGGTTGAAATTCGATTCTTCCCAGCGGGGACAACGGTCGTCCATGCTGGCGAGAAGGGTGCGGGGCTGTTCTATGTTATCGATGGCTTCCTGGATGTGATCTTGCCACCTGAGGCGAATGAACAGGAGCAAGCACTCGAAAACGACAACCGGCCGAGGGGCAATGCTGCGGACGGGTCTCGTTCGAAAGGACCGGAGATTGATCGACGCAGTGGGCCAGGTCAAAATGACGATTCGAAGTCGACCAAAGCAAAACGTGCGAGCGGCTCGTTCAACACCAATGGCGCCGCAAAGGCATCAGGGGACGACCAGGAGAGAAAGCGTCCGCGCCTGGATCCCATAGATACCGGCTCCGCCAACTCCAGGAGAACTTCGCCGCCCAATGGAGCCACTGGGATGCATAGGAAAAATCCAAAGGTGCTGTACACCGTCCGACGTGGGGGTGTGGCTGGCTACTTGTCCGGTCTATTGAACCAGGCGAGCTATGTCGACGTACGCGCGAAAACGGACACTTATGTGGGCTACTTGCCGGCGGCGGCGTTGACTAGAATGATGGAGCGGAAGCCTGTGGTGCTGCTGACGCTTTGTAAGAGGCTCTTGAGTTTACTGTCACCTCTGAGTAAGTTCTGCAATATTTGTTATCAAAAACTGGGACTTGGTAGGCTGAACGTATTGCAACTTCTCCTTCACAGTCCTTCACATTGACTCGGCCCTTGACTGGCAGCAAGTGAACGGAGGCCAAGTCATCTATCGAGAGGGCGATCCATCAGACAGCTTCTACATAGTCATCAACGGTCGTCTGCGAGCTATCTCTGAAAAAGCTGATGGCGGCTCTGGTGTTGAAATTCTACAGGAGTTCTCCCAGGGTGAGAGTGTAGGTGAATTGGACGTGATCACTGCGTTGCCCAGACGGAATACCCTCCACGCCATCCGAGACTCCGAGCTGGCTAAGATGCCAATGACTCTCTTCAATGCGATTTCAATGCGGCACCCGCAGATCACGATTCAAATTTCGCGGATCATCGCTCGTCGAGTTCGAGCAGAAATAGACTCGCGGACCAAGAATGCCGCTCCAAGCTTGCGTGCACCGGTTCCTGGCCTGCCTGATCTTGGACGCAACAACCAGAATTTGAAGACGGTCGCCATCTTGCCAGTTACGCGGGAGGTACCCATTGTGGACTTTGCCAATCGCTTGCAGCGAGCATTCGAGGATGCAATTGGCGGGCCAACGGCGTTCCTTAATCAGAGCAGCGTCATGAGTGTATTGGGCAAGCATGCGTTCAGCCGATTTGGCAAGCTGAAGTTGGCTGGCTGGCTGGCTGAGCAGGAGCAGCAGTATCGCCTCGTCCTGTACGTGGTGGACACATCAGTCAGCTCAGCTTGGGCACAGACGAGCATTCGACAAGCGGACTGCATCCTCCTGGTGGGCTTTGGAGATGATCCCACCATGGGCGAGTACGAGCGTCTACTATTGTCTGTGAAGACAACGGCGCGGAAGGAGCTCGTATTGCTGCACCCGGATCGGAGCGTGTTCCCTGGCTCGACGCGAGAGTGGCTGAAGACGCGTCCGTGGGTGCAATCTCACCACCACGTCGAGATGCCGGGTATGGGGCGTTCCTTCACCTCCTCCTTTGCAAACGCCTCACCGGCTGACCCCAAGGCCCTGCAGGCGTTCAAGCAGCTTAAGGAGAAACTCGAGACTCGGTTGAGCCAGTATCGACGAACATTTGCAGGTCGGGTCATAGTGCGTCGGAATGGTGGTGGAGGGGCGGGCGGGGTCGTCGAAGAAATGCCTGGCCGGTCGCATGCGTTTTCGGACTTTGCGCGGCTGGCGAGACGGTTGAGAGGTCGAAGTGTGGGGCTGGTCCTCGGTGGAGGAGGAGCTCGTGGATGCTCTCATGTTGGTGTCTTAAGGGCGCTGGAGGAACGAGGCATTCCAGTTGACATGGTCGGAGGTACCAGTATTGGAAGGTAAGTTTTACTTTTGGTTGTTCGTACGCATGTTGACTCTTTGAGCTGACACGTTCAATACCGTTCGTGATCCTACAGTTTGGTAGGAGGTCTGTATGCCAAGGAAGGCGAGGTCGTCTCAACCTTTGGCTTAGTGAAGCGCTTTGCTGGTCGTATGGCCAGTCTGTGGCGCTTTGCCAGTGACTTGACCTACCCTGTCGTTTCTTACACGACCGGGCACGAGTTCAATCGAGGCATCTACAAGGTAAGATCTCTAGATTGCAATCGGTTTGGACGTGACGGAGCGCAGGCTAAGTGATCATTTGGTGTTTATCCTCCAGGCGTTGGGGGCGTCTCACATCGAGGACTTCTGGATCCCATACTTCACCAACAGCACGAACATTACCTGGTCGAGGATGGAGGTGCACACCACTGGGTATGCATGGCGGTATGTCCGTGCGAGCATGACACTGGCCGGTCTGCTTCCCCCCTTGGTCGATGAAGGTAACATGTTGGTTGATGGCGGCTACGTGGACAACCTGCCTGTCAGCGTCATGTTTGCAATGGGAGCTAGGGACGTGTTCGCTGTCGACGTTGGAAGCATCGTGAGTGTGATATGACAAGCTATTCCATATTTACCTCCGATTTGCGTTGCTGAGAAAATCTTCATACCCCAAAGGATGACACGTCACCGAGGAGCTACGGTGACACATTGTCTGGCTGGTGGGTTCTGATAAATCGACTGAACCCGTGGAGCGAAGCCAGGATGATCCCGAGCATTCCGGATATCCAAGGGCGTCTGACTTAGTGAGTATTGCTATGTGACCTGTGCTCGCTCATTATGGAGTTGTCGCAGTGCTGATGTCGGTATTTTTATCGGATCAGCGTGTCCTCGGTCAAGACCTTAGAGGAGGCCAAAGTGACGCCAGGATGTGTGAGTGCCAGAGCTTTGCTTCTTTGGTGTCCAAACAGCTTGAGAATGTGCTGATCGTTGCGTAAAAACTTCCAGCTCTATATGCGGATGCCAGTCGAAGCTTATGGCACGCTCGAGTTTGGCAAGGTGAGCTTGTTACTTCGAATTTCGAGAAGACAGCTTTCTTACACACCCTTGCTGATGACGTTCCCCTGATGACACAGTTCGCTGAGATCGCTCAGTTGGGCTACGATGCGGCCATCCGAATGCTGGACGATTGGGTCGAGCAAGGCGTGCGACTACCGACGGGACTCGACGATGAAGACGACGAGCCTGGCATCGGAGGTGTTGGTGGGTTTGGAGGGGTCGGATGGTACGGCGGAAGAGGTGGTCGAGGAGGGGGAGGATGGAGGCGTCGACGCAAGGCGGGCATTGCTGCGCGCCGCAACAGCGTTTGAGCGGGTTGTGCGCTGGACGCTCCTCGCTCCTTCCTTATGAGCTATCATCACTGTGGACACTCTCGCTTTCCTTCGGCCAACTCGGCCGTGCGCTCAGACGCTCAGATATACAATATCAGCCTTACTCAGCTCTCCTGCGCTGAGGCCTGAGATGCATCTCACCGAATTAATGAATCAACAAACACACGCCCGAATTGTGGCGTCGTGGCAGCTGCCTGCATCCATCGACAACACGCCGATAACAAGGAAGGCTCTCTGCTTCCTTCCCTTCAGAGTTCAAACCCTCGCGATCGAGGAGAGACGGTGAGGATCGATCGTGATTAAACAAGCATTTCTCCTTCCCCAAGTAGCCGGATGAGAGAAATGGACATCACAGCGGCCGGCCGCAGCAACAGCAACGTGAGGCGTGAGTAATAATGACGCGGAAAGATTGTTCTGATGGTCGTCATGGCAGACAAGCAACTCGGGATCGAAGGGCGGCGCGCGGCGCACGTTTGTGAGGAGGGCTATATGATGGCCCACCCTGGTTCCCCCCTCCTTGCCGCCCAGTGCAAGACTCATCGCCTTTTATCGACAGAAAGCGGAGCCCATACATACGCAAGAAGAACTCAAGACGAGGATCTTGGATCTCATGATGACCAGGCCAAGCAACGGACCGACAAGAGCACGCTCAGGATCAACGCGGGTTCAAGCGTCTCGTTCTGTCGCCCATCGGATTCTGCTTCATGCGGTTGGAATTCTCGCGCTTGGCACGCTCCCAACGCGTGCTGCTGCCACTACCTCAACATCAGCCCTGGTCTCTGGACCGCCGGTCGCAGCCTTGACTGGCCCAACCTCATGGCCTCGTGGCTTCTCCGATATCACAGCCAGGCATGGAGACCATGCCCACGACGACGAGGAGGAAGGAATGGAAGCACACACGGAGCATGCCCATTCGCAGGAACATGCCCACAGTCACAGTCACAGTCATCAAAGGCCTTCCCAGCCGGTTCAATTGATATCATACTCAAATTACACCCATGATCACGCGCCTTTCATCGCAGCTCAAGACTTGCCAGATCCATGGACAGCGGGTCCCTTACTCCGGCCGATTCCGCCACCACCTCCAGGTCAATGGGGCGGTCACCATCACCATGGCAATGCTCCTGCCTTGACCGAGTTCAACGAGACCGCACTCTTCTACTCTAAAGGCGCCGCTCCGCTTTCCTACGTGGAATGGGACATGAACTGGGGGCCAGCACGAACCAACGAGCTCAGACGCTTCGTTGCGGCCGGTGAAGGCGAGTCGGACGGGCAGCCATTGATGGGTGCCGTCGATGGACGTTGGCGAAAGCTCTTTGACGAGACAGATCCCGCAAGACGCGCGTCTCTCAACAAGGCCTTGAAGAAGATGGTGGAAAAGGACGAGCCACCGAGGCATGGACGTCTCATGGCGGCGCATGTTGCCGGCTGCATCATTGCATGCTTTGTCCTCCTTCCTCTCAGTGAGTTCAAATGATTCCTACCATAGGGAGTCTTCAGATGTCTCTGATTCAATTCTATGTATGTCCACAGCACTCGCGTTCCGCGCTGCAAATTCGTCCCTAGCTCCACTCAGCGCCCTCGCATACCTCGTCACGCTTTTCTCCTCCTTGCTCCTCGGCGGTCTGTACAAGGCTCTGACCCCTTCCCTCTTCGCCCCCAACTCACACGGCAAGATGGGCTGGGTCCTCTTCTGGATCTCCTCTGGCGTCTTCGCTCTCGATATCATCCGACTCCTCCAGCAGATTGCTTCTGTCTTCGTCGGCCCTCGTGCCGCAAGTAGCGGTCGGTGGAGGACGCTTTGGAGCCGTATCGGTTCATCCGGTAGCTCCCACTCAAATGCGATCGCATTGGGCGAGTACGAGTCTTGCCATCCTTCAGAGGCGGAAAGTATGCTGCGATCCGCGCATATTCAGGATGAAGGGGATGCGCAGAAAGCGATGACTTTGTCCAAGGACATCGACAACGACGAGCGCCCCCAGGCGACACCGCGGCCCGTACAGCGCAATGGAAGCTCATCGTCGAGCGGGTCAAGCGGACGCACTGCCGCTGAAGAAGGGCATTACTCGTCTCCCACTGGTACTCTCGTCGGAACTCCACGAGTTTCCTTGAACGGATCTCAGTTCACCACGCCATGGACAAATTCCGGAGCGACCCGAAGCGCGTCGCCAACGAGTCAGGCGGACTTGAGGGACGAACATGAACTAGATCACATGGAAGCTCGCGGGCGCGGACCAATCCGACAGCACCGACGTGGGTTGTCCTCGATCTCGACGCTTTGGGAACGCGAGGCCTTGCCGGAACGCGATTTGGCTGTCTCCGCAGATCAGCATTCGCCGGCAGACACTCTGTCTCTTCCTGCGGTGAAAAAGGCGCGTCAAACATGGCTCCAGGCTCTCGTTCGTTACGCGCACGTCACTGTTGCGCGCTCACTTCCGGTCCTCGCCTTTGCGACATCATATACCGGATTGACGGTCTACGCGGGTGCCTGTCGGTCCAATACCATCAACGGCTGCGCAGCACATGGCATCAAAGGCGGCATCTTTTTCTGGTTCGGCCTCCTGACTTTTGGTCGATACGTGGGTGCCTATGCTGAGCACGGCTGGGCGTGGAATGCACGTCCCAAACCGAAGTCAAGCGGTTCCTTCTCAGTTCCGTCGGCCGAATTTGTGGAATCCTTGGTCATCTTCTTGTATGGAATCTCGAATACCTGGATGGAACGGTTTGCGGCCAAGGCGGGCGATCCGTACTCGGTTAAGGAGGTGCAACACATCAGTATTGCGGTCATGTACTGGTTTGCGGGTATGTTGGGGATGTTGATTGAGATGGGCTGGACGAAGCGGTTGTTGGGGTTGCCGATTGTGTTGACGCATCCTTCGGCTCGGCAGAAGGTTCGGACGTCCAGGAACGGAGAAGAGCTCTCCACTGAAGGCGCTGACGAATACGCGGCTGAGCTGGTCGACAGACAACGGGCTCCTCCTTCATATGCCGGCTCCTTCAATCCTTTCCCGGCCCTCTGCATCGGCGTGACGGGTGTGGCGATGGCGGCTCATCGCCAAGACTATGTGTACGAAGTGCAAGTGCACGCACTCTGGGGCAATCTCCTCGCTTCCTTTGCGATCCTCCGCTGCTTGACCTACTTCTTCCTCTATCTCCGCCCCGCAACAGCTTCGATACTCCCCGGTCGACCTCCAACCGAAGCACTTGCTGCTTTGGCTCTAACGTGTGGAGGGATGGTGTTCATGCTGAGTAGCGAGGAGGTCAGCTTCTTGGCGATGCGGACGGGGTGGTCGGACATCATGATGATCAGCAACGTCACTGTTGCTGTTGTTTGTCTGTTGTTTTGTGGGATTGCGGGAATGTTCATCATCAAGGCGTGGGCTGTGAAACGTGAGCTTGGGAAGTCAGGTCGAGGGCAGGGACGGATGCCGGCTTTGAGGGCTCGAGGGGCGGATGTAGCGGGGACGGCTACTAGAAGAGCCTCTATGACTGCTGTCTCGCCGACGTCGGCGTCGGTATCAGTCTTCGTCGTTGGGGACGAGGAAGGCGAGGACGAAGAGATGATGGGAACGGCCGTCCGGTCGGCGGCGGAGCACGACGCCATGAGGAATGGCTCGTTCCGGTTCTGAGATCCTCCTTCAGAAGGACTGGGCCATTGCACCTCCGTCCGACAGCCGACTAGCTCGGCCGTCCACCGCGTGAAGCATCGCACTTGAAGAAATTCCAGCCTCAAATAAAAGTTGAGCAATCCGCGACGACGCCTCGACACCATATACCCAGCCTTCAACAGCGACCCTGCCATCAATACAACTGCGGCGGACGGTCGAGGCTCTTTGGGTGGCTCGTTGCGTACGCTCCAACAACAGGGTTCCCAGTGAACGACACTATGCAGCCTTCTCTGGCCCTCACCCAACCTATTTACTTTCGTCTTCTTCCATCTTGCTCTTCTCCCACACATACAAGCTCTTTAAATCGCTCTGCTCAGCTTTCCCTTTGTGTACACATATGTCTGTCAATACGTAGAACTTCCGATGCTTTCTCTTTTGCAAATAATCTTCTCGCATGTTCGGCCGTTGGCGCTTCCGGATGCAAGGTGTATAGAGAGATGAATGTCCGTGAATTCCGAAGCCAGCTTGCTTTTTGCTCTGCCGCAAAATATAAAGGGGAGATGAAGGAACGACTGTTGGGACGGGCATGATTGTCGCCTGTAAGGATGGGGCTGCCGCTTGTTGGTTGATTTGCGCAAGAAGGAAATATCGAATGTTGAGTGGTGATAGTGACTGTTGATACAAATAATAGCCCGTCCGTTCCGGAAAGCTCGAATAGAGAGATCGGTGGGAATCTTGAGTGCCTTACATGCACGGTCGATTCCACAGGAAGGCTGCGAGCTCCCTTCGCTGAGAGCTCGATGGCGAAGGACGATTGAACCCTGGAGGCTCCAATATGTTGTACGAGCAGTCATTGTTTAGAAACCGCGGAACTTGGTGGAGATAGCATGCATGCGCGTCTTCTGACCGCGGGTGAAAGATTGCATGCAAGAGTCGTCGGAGTAGTCCATAAAGTTATGGATGACGTCGTTCCCTGCGCTCGGGCAGGAGTTCTTGGACGCTGGGCAGCCGAAGGTGGGATCCAATTGGAGCGGGGTGTCGGCGATGTAGTCGCCTGGGTTGGACACGTCGCATGATTCGCCTTGGAAGGGGCTGTGTGAAAGGGAGAACAGGTTCGGTGAGATGGAAGGTTAAGGCTGTGCGAGCAAGAGAAGCAGGGAGAAGGGGAAACTCACTGGTATAGACCCAGCCAGTGTCCGACCTCGTGCGTTCCTGTGCGTCCGAGGTTGTAAGGTGCGAAAGAGGTGGAGTTGGAAGAAGGCAAGGTTTGAGTGTGAAGCACGACGCCGTCCGCCCAGGCGGGACTCCCTGTTGTATTGTACTGCGAAAATGAGCATATGGTAAAGAGCCGGGAGGAGGAAGAAGAGAGTTTTTTCAACGTTTGAACAAGCGCATAAGGAGAAATCAAATGAGACTCACAAGCCAGGGGAAAGCCGCGAACCCTAGCAGTCCGCGGCCCAAGTTGGTGATGTAGATGTTAAGGGTGTCCTTCCCGCCTTTGTATAGCGCCTTCCTCATCTGCAGGCCAATTTTGTTGGTGTCGCCATCGATAACACCATACCAAGCCGGTTTGCTGGTATAGGAGGTGGAGACGAGGCTGAAGTGATAGTTGGCCGAGTAGTAGTCCTTGTTGAGGACGCTAATCTGCTTTTTGACTCGTGAGAGGGGAATCTTGCCTCGGGTTCCGTTTGAGATGACATGCGCGTATACCTTGATCTTCCGGGGCGTTGCGCGCTGACTGGCTTCCTTGCTCTTCTCGGAGGCGATGATCGGGGCGAGTTGAGCTTCAAGGGTCCGGTTGACAGGCTGATTGGTTCCGCACCTTGAAGTGGGCAGCATAGAGGGAGGACATCAGTTTTGACCTTCGCAAAACCAAGGGGTTGCCGAGCATCAAACTCACAGTTGGCCTGCTCTAGTCCTAGCTGATACTGTGGAGGATGTTGCGAGAACGAGGAAGGCGAAGGCGGCGGTTGTGAGGGAGAAGCGCATCGTGTCGTAACCCTGACTAAATGAATGCTGTGCTAGATCTGGAGGAAGGCGAAGAAGAAGGAAGTCACGCGCAGAGCAAGGTGGGAGTGAAGGTAAGGGCGTGGAAGGTGAGGGTGAGGGTGAGAAAAAGATCTTCGGGATGTTAGTGAGGAAGGACTCTGTACATATAGAGCCAGAGAGAGTCCTGAGGAGAAAAAGAAGGTCAATAAAGGCAAAGGACCGATGTCGAGGCGCGCGGGTTGTAGGACATTCTGTCTGTCGGCCAAGAAGTAGCAGAACGGAAACATGTGAGAGAAGTTCTGTCGCTGCTGCAACAAGATAAGGGCGGAGTTGTCAGCTGGCGAGTCAAACAGTGCTCTCTGGATACGGACGGCGGGGTCGGACATCATGATGATCAGCAACGTTGCCGTTGTAGTCAGTTGTTTGTCTGTCGTTTTGTCTGGGATTGCGGGGATGCTCATCATCAAGGCGTGGGCTAGGAGCGTGAGCTTAGGAAGGCAGGTCGAGGGCGGGGACGGATGTCGGCTTTGAGGGCTCGAGGGACATATGTAGCGGGGACTGTTTCTACACAGGAGAGTGTTCTGTCGCCGACGTCGGCGTCGGTGCCAGTCTTCGTCGTTGAGGACGAGGAAGGTGAGGACTTGAAGAGGTGATGGAAACCACAGCCCCATCGGCGGCGGAGCACGACGCCAGCATGAGGAATCAATCAATGGCTTGTTCCGATTCTGAGATCCTGCTTCCGAAGGGTCCGACTGGACAGGCCGTCCAGTGTTCAGTACTACATGCTGGTAGAAATTTCCGCCGCAAGGAACCGTTGAGCAATATGGGGGGGGGGGGGTTAAAGGATGCATTCCACAACACTCAACTGACAACTACAGCCTTCTTCTTGGCGGGCCCTCGCCCAATCTATTTACTTTCGTCTTCTTCCATCTTGCTCTTTTCCCACACATACAAGCTCTTTACATCGCTTCACTGAGCGCTCAGCTTTCCCTTTGTGTACATGCATGTATGTGTCAACACGTAGGAACTTTGATGCTTTGTTTGGCGCTTCCGGATGCAAAGTGTTGAGAGAGATGAATGTCCATTGTGAATTCCGAAGCCAGCTTGCTTTTTGGTATGCTGCAAAGTAAAAGAGAGATGAAGGAACGACTGTTGGGACGAATGTGATTGTCGCCTATAAGGATGGGCCTGCCGATTGTTGGTTGATTTGCGTAAGAAAGAAATACCGAATGTCGAATCGCCCGTGGTGATAGTGACTGTTGTTACAAAAGATAGCCCGCCCGTTCCGGAACGCTCGAATAGAGAGATAGGTTGGGGAGCCTTGAGGACCATCCATGCATGGTCGATTCCGCAGGAAGGCTGCGAGCTCCCTTCGCTGAGAATTAATGGCGTAGGACGATTGAATCCCTGAGGCTCCAATATGTTGTACGAGCGGTGTCATTTCAGAAACCGCGGTATTTCGTGGAGATAGCATGCATGCGCGTCTTCTGACCGCTCGTGAAAACCTGCATGCAAGAGTCGTCGGAGTAGTCCATAAAGTTATGGATGACGTCGTTCCCTGCGCTCGGGCAGGAGTTCTTGGACGCTGGGCAGCCGAAGGTGGGATCCAATTGGAGCGGGGTGTCGGCGATGTAGTCGCCTGGGTTGGACACGTCGCATGATTCGCCTTGGAAGGGGCTGTGTGAAAGGGAGAACAGGTTCGGTGAGATGGAAGGTTAAGGCTGTGCGAGCAAGAGAAGCAGGAGAAGGGGTAACTTACTGGTATAGACCCAGCCAGTGTCCGACCTCGTGCGTTCCTGTGCGTCCGAGGTTGTAAGGTGCGAAAGAGGTGGAGTTGGAAGGCAAGCTTGGAGTGTGAACTACGACACCGTCCCGCCAGAAGGGAAGCCCTGACACATTGTACTACAAAAAATGAGGATGGTGCAAAAGGCCAGGAGGGGGAAGAGCAGAGTGTTGTCAGCATTTGAACAGGCGCATAACGAGAAAGCAGACGAAACTCACGTTCCAAGGAAAAGCCGAGTACCCGAGCAGCCCGTTGGCCAAGTTGGTGATGTAAAGGTTGAGAGTTCCCTTCCCGCCTTTGTACAGCGCCTGCTTCATCTGCAGACCAGCAGCGTTGTTCTCGTCATCGATGACACCATACCAAGCCGCTTTGCTGGTGTAGGAGGTGGAGACGAGGCTGAAGTGATAGTTGGCCGAGTAGTAGTCCTTGTTGAGGACGCCAATCTGCGCTTTGACCCGTGCGAGGGAAATGTTGCCGCGGGATCCGTTTGAGATGACATGCGCGTATACCTTGATGTTTCGGGGCGTTGCGCGCTGACTGGCTTCCTTGCTCTTCTCTGAGGCGATGATCGGGGCGAGGTGAGCTTCAAGGGTCCGGTTGACAGGATGATTGGTTCCGCATCTTGAAGTTGGCAGCACAGAAGGAGGACGTCAGTTTTGGACTGCGCACAACTAAGGGTTGCCGAGCATCAGACTCACAGTTGGCCTGCTCTAGTCCTAGCTGATACTGTGGAGGATGTTGCGAGAACGAGGAAGGCGAAGGCGGCGGTTGTGAGGGAGAAGCGCATCGTGTCGTAACCCTGACTAAATGAATGCTGTGCTAGATCTGGAGGAAGGCGAAGAAGAAGGAAGTCACGCGCAGAACAAGGTGGGCCGCGGGAGTGAAGGTAAGGGTGTGGTTGGGCGAGTGAGGGTGAGTGGAGATCTTCCAGATGTCAGCAAGGAAGCGGAAGGAGGAAGGAGTGTAAGGACCCTGTGCAAATAGAGCTAGATACATACAGCCCTGAGGGAAAAAAGGTCAACAAAGGCAACAAGGGCCGACGTCGAGGCACGCGGGCTGTAGGACACTGTCGGCCAAGAAGAAGCAGAACGGGAAGCAGCGGGAAGTACGGGAGAGAAGTTCTGCCGCTACTACTGCTGCAAGACACGCGGAGTTGTCAGCTGGCAAGGACCTGGCATCTGGCGAGTCAAGCGTCAAGTCAAGTGCTCTCTGGATCTGGGTGCTGTCTTTTGTTATTGTTGCCCGCCTACTCCGCACTTATTATATTATTGCTCTTTCCCAGATTATAGAGTGGTTGCACCTGCAGATGGATTAGCGGCGCATTTGCAGTCTGCAACTCAGATTGATCTCAGACGAAAATAATAAGCAACGCCGCCGCCGATCAGCTCCCCCAGCAGGCCAGCACTCAGTACTCAGCGCTCAGCAGTCAGCAGTCAGCACGGTCCGCCTGTCCGACTGCTGTCTGTCTGCGCTGTCTCCGCGAAGGATGTTGGCAGCTGCGGAGCCCCCGTCGTCGATCAATTTGACATTCGTAGTGTCGTGTGTCACACAATGCGGCAGTAGGGTGAGTTGCCAGCATGTCGATCATGTGCGGGAGGCGGGCCCAAAGCCAAATTTTAAGGTTTAAGCTGGGTCACGTGTGCTCTCTCGGCCGAGTGAGAGGTGCCCGGCTTTCCGGTCACTTACTTTACCCGCAACTAACCTTCCGAGCGGGCATCCCCACAACAATGCCATCGCCCACACCATCGCTTTCCATTTGCACCTTCGCGACGTCCACCTCACCGCAAAGCAAAAGCCTCAGCCAGGATGGTCCTCACAGGCAAGCACACCACCTCAGACGGCGCCCAGATTGCTTACGAGCTCCATGGCGAAGACCTCGTCGGAAAGCCAGGGATGACACCCATGGTCCTCATCATGGGCTTGAGCGGCGTCATGCCCATGTGGCATCCTTTCGCCCCTGCTCTCGGCGCGACTCGCCCGACCCTCATCTTCGACCATCGCGGCATCGGCCTTTCTACCATCCCCGAGGACTACGATATCTTCGACTTGACGTACGATGTCATGGTCGACGACGCGCTCTCGCTCATCGGGTCCTTCGGGTGGGACGCCAAGACGGGCATTCATATTTTGGGATATTCAATGGGCGGACATATCCTCATGCATCTTCTGACGCGCGAAGATGGAAAGCCTGATGCGGCGCAGGGCAGCATTCGTATCAAGGACGTCACCATCAAGAAGGCCATCTTGGCCGCGACCATGACCAGGATGCCCAGAGGTGCAGACTTCGACGCGGGGGAGATACAGGCAATGTGAGTTTTCCCGTCAAGTCTCGCCTGCGATTGTCCCTTGATTTCTGACATTCTGCTCTTGTGCGCCTTTCAGCATGAATCGAGTTGAGGACAAAAAGGAGCGAGACCAAGCCGTGACTGAGTACATGATCGACATGCAGTGAGTACTCCATTAGATTGCCCCGTCTCCCTCGACGCTCGATTCTTTCCCCTGACTGACCGCCCTCCTTGGCGCCGGTCTTCCTCGCAAACCCAGATACTACCCAGAATGGATCAAAGCCTCTTCCTCCAACAAGAAGATCAGGGATGACCGCATCGACCTCTCTCTCCGCGTCAAGCCATCCCAAATGACAACCATGGCCCAAATGCAGGCCATCGGCTCCATCGACGTCCGCCCCGTCCTGTCCCGTATCCCATCCAGCGTACCCGTCCTCGTCTTGCACGGCAGAAAGGATCGCATGGTTGCCTTTGCGGAGACGGAACATACCACGAAGGGCATTGCCCATGCAGACACGCTCTTCTTGGATAAGGTTGCTCACTTTTGGTACGATATGAACGGAGGGCCGGACTTCTGGGTGCAGAAAATAGGGCAGTGGCTTGATCAGTCCCAGTCTCACCGCGCCAGATTATGAATGGCTTGGGCGGTGAGTGGGCCGCAATGCGACCACGACTCTTGGAGTTCAACTTGGAATACTGTGACTGTAGGATTACGAAAATGACAGGACGTTCTGGATCTGTACCTCGCTGTCAACCATGGCGCAGCGGAAAATAGGACATAGGTGGAAACGAAAGTTGATGATGTTTTGATATTGAGCACTTGATGATCGAGGTCTAAGACTTGAATCGAAAAGGGTAAGGCAAGACAGGACTGTTCGACATCACTGTGCCTTCTCCGCCTTGAGCACGAATGGCTGTAATGCGTTCAAACGCTCCATCAGCGTCGGGTGGCTGTGGTTCCACGCGGAGTAAAGGGAGTCGTAGTAGATCGTCGACAAGCTATGGATGAAGGAGGAGATGGAAAGTGCGATAAGCATGAAGTGTGAGGTCTTTCCGACTCGGAGATCGGTCATTTGCGACTCACTTCTCTACATGCAAGCGTATCAAAGCCTGTCCGAGCAACTTCGCATAAGGCGTCTTGCAATCCGGATCCTCCTTCTCGCTGTCATCGAGTTCGATGGCCTTGACAAGAGCTCGGGCCGATACGCTTTCCGACGTCTCCTTCTTGTCGTCCTTCGCAGCGCTGTTGTCGCCCGCTTTGGTAACCGCGTCTTCACCACTTCCACCTTCTACCTTTGAAGATGCAGGACCAGAAGCTGCAGACAGAGAAGCCGCTGCTTTTGCGCTGGCTTCGAGCTCCTCCTTGCTCAACTTCGGTCTCTCGAGCTCCGCTGCGAAGCGATCGGCCGCAAACTCCATCCGTCGGATAGACGAGTTCATCATGAACTTGACCAGAGCGTCCGCAGGGCCCAAAACGAGCTGGAAGAGCTCGAGTCCCACAATGACGGGCAGATAAGGAGCCGACGCGATGTTCTTCGCGCCATTGTTGAGGAGGACCGAGGCGGCCTTGTTGATGAAGGAGGAGGAGGTAGGGTCGACTTGGAAGCCGAAGGCCGAGTAGATGGATCGGTTTTGGATGAAGAAGGAGAAGAGGGAGAAGTTGAAGAGGACGGTTCCTTGAGCTAGGACGAGAAGCTTGGTTGGATCGCGGTGAGCCCAATGGCCGAGTTCGTGAGCTAGGACAGCCTCGATTTCCTGCAGAATTATATGCGCATTTAGCATTGCGCGCGTCAGACGGGGGGTCAAAAAGTGCGTGTCAGGACTCACATCGTGGCGGGCTTGGCAGACGAGAGAGTCGAAGAGGACGATGAACTTCTTGGAGAACGGGAGACCGGAGAAGTAGGCGTTCGAGTGACCTATATGAGAAAGTATGAACGATGAGTCTCCCGTGTGTCAAGGAAGATGCGCGACGGACAAAGGGGAATAGTATGACTCACTGCTGCGCTTGGACCCGTCGATCACATGCAAGCTCTTGAGAGGGAACTTCAGCACAGAGGCAAGCTTTTCGATTCGAAGCTTGAGAGGACCGTCCGGCAGGGGCGTAAGCTTGTTGAAGAGAGGCTGGATGACAGTCGGATAGAGGATCTGGGCCAGAATCTGGAAAACGAGCAAAAAACCGCATACGTATGCGACAAAGTTGACACCTGCCCATCGAATGATCCAGACGACAGCCCCGATGAGCGGGCAGCCGATGACGAGTCCGATGGCCCACTGCTTGAGGGTGTCGGAGATGAAGGTACCCAACGTCATCTTGTTAAAGCCGTGGGCTTCTTCCAATCTGAAGTGTTGGTACCAGGCAAGCGGAAGAGAGGGGATTTCCCTGACGACGAACATGCCGATCGTCCATGCGATGGAAGCGGCGATCTCTCCCTTGGGGAGGAAGTCGACCGAGTTGAGGACCGAGGTTGAGTACGTCCATACATGCGCATAGACATCGAAGTGGACGACGAGAGCGGTGATGACCTGCGCGATGAAGCCCGAGACGAAGGCGAACTGCGACTTGGCGCGTCCGTAGGCCTGTGACTTTGCGAATGTTTCCTGAGTGATGTACGGCTGGAGGACACTGGGTGGTGAAGGGTGTCGTTTGGGGTTGTAGTGAGCGTGTTGCCTGAGTTGGAGGCCTGTTTCGAATGCGTAGACACTCAGGAGGAGAGCTTGGACGAGAGGTTTCCAGGGGATGTCGTCCCGGTCGAGAATGGAGGAGATGCGGCCGATGGCATCTACGAAAGAAGCTCCTGCTGCCATTGCTAATGTGTCTGAGAGAGGAAGGTGGTGGTACTCAGTCAAGAAGAAAAGGGTCAGTGCGCAAGAAGAAATCGTCTTCGCTGCTGACTTCCACCATCTTCGCGCGCCAGACACTAAGCATGACCTCCGCAGCGCGCCTCACTGAGCTCCGGGAGGACATCCTGTACACCGCCGAGCAGTTCGTGCGGGTGAGTGCTGCAAAGAAAGATCCTCAGCATGTGCATGTATGCGTGCTTAGACTTCCTTCACTTCTTCCAGGAAAAGTTCAGACATCACGATCCAAGTCACGATTGGCATCATGGTAAGTTAGCCTCCCCCCCCCCCCCCC
>RDSH01000179.1:24894-40297 GCA_009428295.1 Tilletia walkeri
CTTCCGATCTCCCCCCCCTTCAGCTGAGAATGGGAGCTACAGGCTGATCCTGGTTGTTCCTTCAAACCAGTACACCGCGTCCGACAGCTCGCCCTGAGCATTGGTACCACCGACCCAGGTCTGCCACGGTCTCCCGTTCCTCTCATCCTCGAGCTCGGCGCCCTTTTCCATGATCTGTGCGACTCCAAATACCTCCCCTCCGGAACCTCAGCCCAGTCCAGCTCAGCCAAAGCCGTCCTCCAACCCTTCTTCGACAGTCTAGGGAACGACGACTCAGATCGGAAGATCATCGAAGCCCAGCTTCTCGGTGCTGATGCGCGGGCGGACATCGAGCGCATTGTGGATAATGTCTCTTGGTCGAAGGATGCTCGACGGCGGAAGGAACGGGCGGATGCTGCTGAAAGGGGTGACGATCCGCGGGAGATCAATGGTGGGAGAGAGGGAGAGCAGATCGATTGGGAGGAGAGCTGTGTGGAGTTTTGGTGCGTGAGCGATGCGGATCGGCTTGATGCCATTGGAAGCATTGGTACGTCTCCTCTATCTCAGCTCTCGAGTACATGCACAAGCTGATTCCCCGTCTGTCTTCCTTCACAGGAGTGCTGCGTTGCGCCGCCTTCTCTGCCATCAAGAACCGACCTCTCCATATCCCTCCTGCTAATATGCAGGGCGATAGCAGACCTCCCGCAGAACAGGGAGAGGGCTACAACGGCTCTTGCATTGCTCACTTCCACGAGAAGCTCATGCTCATCCGCGGAGACCGTCTCCGGACTGCCACTGCCAGAGCGGAGGCAGAACGGCGCCAGGGTTTCGTAAGTTCAGCTGAATGGACCACACCTCTGCTCAGGTTTGGGGGGAGGTTTCTTGGACTGATGTTCTCTTTCGGACCGCTCCTACAGATGCAATCTTTTCTCGACGAGCTTGACCTGGAGTGGCTGGTCGGCTCACAGGGTGAACAGATGTTCCGCATGCAACAAGATCTTGCCGATGTCGACTCTGCCACGCGTGAGATGGACCTTCAGCACAAAGCTCTCGATACCCAGCATGAAGACCCAGCATCTTCCACAACTACCGACGCGGCGGAGGAAACAACATCCTAGAAGTTCAAGCCTTAAATCGTATCCCAGAGTGGTTCCATTATGTGCTACACACACTTCGCATGAATAGATGTCATGCGGACCAAAAACATAAAAATCACAACTTGGAAGGTTGAGCGTACACCTTGAGCGCTTGCCTGACCGAAAGATCGAGCAGGACCTCTTCACTGCCTCCCGGAATAGTCAGCGCTTTCACTGTTTCACAGATTTATCGCTTTGTCAGTTCCTCCCTACCAAATGATGAATACGCGTCAGGAACCACTCACCTTCGCGCCAGATCCGTTCGATTCGCTCCCCAGCCCCGCCCTTGGTCAATCCCATCCCGCCCAAGAGATGGACAGCATCTCGGCAAACGTTCTCGAGCGTGATGCCCGCGTGGGCCTTGAGCGCACCCGTCGTCCCGCCGGTGTAGAAGTTGGACTCGGCTGTGGTAAGGTGCTCTTGCTGGTAGATGACGGACTCTGTCCAGGCTTGGAGTGCTTCAACCTGAAAGAGAGATAGAGACATGCATGATCGTCAACACGCAGTTTTCGGTGAAAGGATGAATGCTGAAGGGGGAAAACGTACCTGGCGAGCCATGTTGGCGAGCTTGTACCTCACGACGGGCTGCACGGAAGCAGAGCAAAGTTGAGTCTCACGAACAATCGAAGCCACAAAAAAAGAAGTTGTAACGAACCTGCTCGATAAGAGGCTTGCCAAAAGCCTTCCTGCGCTTTGTGTGTGTAATTGAGTCCTCCATGCAAACTCTTGCGAAGCGGAGGGCTGTGTAGCAGATCGTCATCCTGCGAAATTATCAAAGTTTGGAAGGTCAGTCTGCGTCTAACCCTTATTTGGACCTAGGAAAGGAGCATATGGACATACCGCTCGTGGTTGAAGTTGTTGAAGATGTGCTTCAAGCCAAGTCCTTCCTTGCCGCCGATCAAGTTCTCGACGGGAACCTTTGTGTTGTCAAATTCGACAAAGGTAGTGCCAGATGGTGATTGACCCATCATGCGCATCAGCTTCATACTGACACCGTTCGATTTGGAGACGGGCACGATAAGGAGGGAGATTCCTGAGGGATCTCCTGCTTTGCCGGAAGTCCTGACAGCAGTAGTCAGGTAGCCTCCCTCGCAGAAGTAACCTGTTCGAAGTGCGGAGAGGTGACTGTCAGCAATTGATAATACATCTTTGGCACGCGCATATTTTGTGAGGGAACACACCATTCGTGATCCACTTCTTGACGCCGTTGACGATGTAGTGCTTCCCGTCCTCGGACTTGACCGCAGAGCAGGAGAGGTTTGCGACGTCTGAGCCTGCATTAGGTTCGGTAATGGCGAGAGCAATGCGCTTCCTTCCGCTGAGAACGTCTGGCAAGATTCGCGCCTGCATCTCGGGGGACGCGAAGTGGTTGATGGGACCGCAGCCGTATGAGATACCGGCGTAAAGGTGCATGAACAAGCCGTTGCTGTTAGATTGAGTCCGAGGAGAGTAAAGTGTGAGCATACACATCGAAATTCAAGCATGAGCGCCTAGAAGGTTAGCTCACCTCCCTGCACGACAAAGCTCGTCGATGAGGATGTAGTCGCAGAAAGCATCCCACTGGTCTGGCGCAATTCCAGCTGGCATGGGAACGTCCTTTGCCAGATCCCTCAGCTTGGCAGGAATCCGAATGCCGAGTGCGAAGGGCAAGAGGAGTCCATCTTTAGCGGCCTGTTGGTAGAACGAGTCCGGAGCTTCTTTAGCCTCCTCCCACTTGTCTGCGTTAGGGATGATGTACTCGTCCGACCACTTGCGCGCCCATTCGCGGAGCTGAGCGTAGATGGGCTTGGAGGCGAAGTACGGGGTCGGCAGTCCCGAGATCCAGGGGGCTTCGGCGAAGGGGATGTCGGAGCGGGTTACGTCTTTGACGCGGTTAGACTTGGGAGCTGACATTGCTGCTATGAGAGAGATGGGTGTGAGGGGACAGAGGAGTGAATCAGTGAAGGTCTTCCTGCTGAGCATACAGCATGCTGGTCCAGGCGCTGGGATGGGAGCTCGGCTCTCGGTACACTTCCGGTCCGACAGAGTTCGGATTTTCGGTCCGGTCTAAACGCCGTCCTGCATTTATCCGGGCCTGTCTCGGCATCTTCATTTTGGAGCACGTCAACTGGCCATAAAAAGTGTGAGAGGAAGCCGAAGATCTGGCTGACCTCCGCATCCTTTGTTGGAGGAGAAGCTCATGAGGGAGTGGCCGTGCTCATATTACACTTGTTCTCTCTTACTACGACGATGAACTCAGCATGATGAATGGCCGCAGCAACAGCAGAGACGAGAGCGAGGCCGGTCGGAGTGAGAGTGCGCCGCTCTTGTCTGAGCGCGAGGAGCTGCCTACTGCGCTGGAAGGAGCAACACAGGAGCAGCAGCTGGAAGGCGGTCTTCCCAGTCGTGTCGAGGACGAGGTGAAGGCAACTCCTCTTCCTGTTGTTCAGCTGGCGGTCATATGCCTCATGCGCTTGACGGAGCGTGAGTCTATGAGAGAGCTGTGTACATATGGAACAGAAGACGGCAGGCTGACTGGATTCTTCTCTGTGAACAGCTGTGTCGTACACTGTCCTCTTCCCCTTCATCAACAATCTATTGCATCGAAATCTGCCTGATATACCCAAAACGGAGCTTGGCTGTACGTATTCCTCCATGCTGATTCGCAGAGCGCTCGGTTCATACACATTCTGACATCGTCTTTCTGCCCCTCTCAGATTGTGAGTAGAACAGCGAAGGAGACTGGACGCAGCTGCAGAGGCTAAGGAGTACCTTCTACAGATGCGGGAATCGTGGAAAGCGTCTTTGCGTTCGTACAGTTTCTCACCAGTGCGTATTCGATGTCTTACATGTGCTCGTGTGGTTTCACTGAGCTGACGAAGCTTTCCCCTTCGTTCCTCTAGTTTTCCAATGGGGCCGCCTCAGCGACAAAATCGGACGAAAGCCCGTCCTTATCACTGGTCTGACCGGCACAGCCATCTCGATCACAGCCTTTGGGTTTGCGCATTCGCTCGCTGGAATGGTCATTGCACGGTGAGTCAACTAAAGCTGTGTGAAGTCTGGACACTTCACTGACCGCCCTACTCTTCCTTTTCAGCTCCATTGCTGGCGCTCTGAACGGCAATATCGGCGTGCTCAAAAGTACACTGGCGGAACTGACAGACGAGACCGTGCGTTGCTGTGCTTGCATGCAGCTCCATCGGACTGTTTGCTGATGATGATTCTTCTGTCCCTCAGAACCAAGCCCGTGCGTTCTCACTAATTCCGTTGTGCTATGCTGTCGGTAAGTTACACTCTCTGATGTATGCGCATCAGTGGCACATCTGAACCCAGCTTCTTCCTCTCTGCTTCAGGGAGCATCATCGGACCAATCATGGGAGCGTGGTTATCGGAGCCTGCCGACACATTTCCAGCAATATTCGATACCCCTTTCTGGCGCGAGAACCCTTACTTCTTACCCTGTGAGTACCACTTTTCTCGCCCCGGGAAAGCCTTTCCCACATTCTGATCTGGCTGCTCCATCAGGCGCTGCGGCTGCTTCTATGAACTTGCTGGCAGCAGTCTTCGGCTTTTTCTTCCTGAGCGAAACTCTGCCGTCCAAAATCCAGGCGAAGCAAGCTGCATCACGGCGCGGTACACCCACTCCCCCGGCTCAAGCGAATAGACCATCGCTGGCCGCTCCAGAAACCGGAGTTGAGACGCCACCACTCGCGCACCGACTTTCGGAAGGTGATCTTCACGAAGCACGGCAGATCAGACGGCAGTCCTCGCAGGCTTCTGTACATGGTTACGGTGCAATTACTTCTAATGATGCCAATGATACGCAACTGGGGCCGAGCCAGGACGAGCCGGAGCTGCCCAAGGTCACGGTCCGCTCGTTGCTGACCAAGGACCGCTTTCGGGTGCTCAGCAGTCAGATGTTGCTCAACTACTTGAACATCTCTTACGTTGCTCTCCTCCCCCTGATGTGCTGTGAGTGTATGATCTCGATTCACACAGACATTGTTGATGTTGGACTGACCTGAGTCCAACCTTTGTACAGACGAAGAACCTGGTGTGGGAGGCGCGGGTTTCAGCAAAGCCGATATCGGCAATTTGCTGGCCTTGAACGGTGCGTGTACTTGCTCGACTTAGATACGGCGTGGCGTGGGATTCTGACACTTTCTACTTCCTGCTACAGGTGTGATCACCATCCTAGTGCAGCTCTTCCTGTTCCCTCCGATGGAACGCAAGCTTGGAGGCCCCCGCAACGTCATTCAGCGGGTTCTCCTCCTCCTGCCGCTCGTATACCTTCTGTTCCCCCTCACGAATCTTGCAGCTCGTACGGGAGGCAAGTCATGGACATGGTTTGTCTTCATTCTCATCCTCCCCTGCAAGACGATCTCCAACACGGCCGCAGCGTCCGCCACGCTCCTGGTCATCAACTCTGCACCTCACCCTGGCGCTTTGGGCACTTTGAATGGTCTCAGCCAGACGCTCGCCAGTCTGTCTCGTGCCTTTGGGCCGTTGGTGTCGACTTCGCTCTTTGCGTTTTCGATCAGCCACCCTCACTTACTCGGAGGTAATCTCGTCTGGCTTGCGATGGGCGCAGTAAGTACAGCAGATGTACCATTCCCGTTCAATCAGAGCATCAACATCTGACACACCTGATCTCCTTCACCCTCGTCCTCCCAGCTGTCCTTCCTCTGCTGGGCTTTGACGCTCCGTATTCCGGCTGCGTACAACCGACGAGCCATCAAAAGCAAGCGTCAAGGCCGCTAAACAAGCACACGCTGTTGGCGTTCCTGTCCCTCGCATCCTTACTCCCGTTCTCACGACTCTCACGAACTGGTCACGCTCCCGCAAAGACGATCTGGTCACAAAAGCATTGTATTCTCTATCTAAAAGTGGCTATCTGTATAGACCATCATTCGCATCATCCTGGTTTATGCCTTCCTCACAAACTTGTTAAGATCTATGAAAAGGATAGGAATCAGTCAGAAAGGCGAGTGGCGTAGACATGAACAGCGGAATGTTGAGGAACTCACTGGTGATGTAAGGCTTCGATGGAGCAGAGACAAAGGTCGTAGGTCAGTACTATGATTAATGCTGAGAAGCAGGAGCGACAGGCACCCACATATTCGAATATGCCTTTGTCCTGATCGATCCAACGCCTGCCGTTCTGATCAGCATCGTCCATAATAGAATCGTATTCCTTACGCAAAGCCTGAAGGTCGGCCTCTCCCAGGATTGAGATGTAGCTCTTGCTGTGAACTCGCTGCCATGCGGCCTCTTTGGTTGTGGGCAAGATTCTGGTAAAGTCTTCTTGTGGCGCGGCGTCAAAGAACTCCTTGTAAGCCTTGGTGTCGTACATCTTCTTCCAGAGACCGTGGCGATATTGAGGAGTCCCACGTTCGTGCTGCTCGTAGGCGTCTCGAAGCCGGGCCACCCACGGCGCTGTAGTGGATATGGACCGAAAAGTCAGTGATAAGCGAAAAGTCAAGATTTGTGTCCTTTGCTTGCACAGCACCCACCGGCATCGCGATCTTCGAGATTCCAGATCAAGGCCAGGCATCCGTTCGGCTTCAGTACTCGTGCAAAGTTGCTCAGGGCGACTTCATGATCCTGTGCCCAGTGCCACGCTTGAGCAATTAGGATGACATCGACCGTACCTTCCATCTCCTGAGAGATGGGGAAGTCCTCAAAGGTACCCTCGGCCACCTCGACCGATTTAGCACCTGCCGTAAAGAGCTTTGCGTCCAAGTAAGCCGGTACCTTCTCCTTGAAGGCCGTTTCGAAACTGGTCCGCATACCGGGACTCGGCTCATAGATGGACAATTTGTCGATCTTGACGTTCTTGAGGTCGACGGCGGCATCGAGTAGGGCCCTCGTCGAGATACCGGTCCCCGCTCCGAACTCCATCACTCGAATGGGTCCTCCTTTCGAGGCTGCGAGGGCGCTTTTGACGATCGACGACATTGAGGTCGCGGGGAAAGTGGGCCGTGCGCGGTCATAGAGCTCAGGACCGGAAGTCGTGTTGAATCCCAGTCGAGCGACTTCATGGACGACGCTCGCTTTTGGGGACGAAAGGGCCGACATTTGGACGTGGAAGCTTTGAGAGGGAGGAAGACGACTAGTCTTGGGAATGGTCGGAAGGATTGCCCTGGGATTTGCTTGAAGGAGCCGTCTGAGGGGTACGAAAGCTCGCATGAAGTCGAAGTAAGGACTGTAAGGAAGGCACGTCGATCAGTCCAGCATGGCCATTGTCTTTATAGCATCTTTCTCGCTCACTAGGGTCAGGAGGGAGTTCGATTCGGCTTGGACTTGATCTTCTGGTTAGACCCTACAATTCCGATGGGTAGAGAGTGAGGATGTGATGAGCGATGATGAGATGGCGGAGGTCCCGGGTTGGGAACGATGTGGGAAACGAGGTCCTGGTTCACCATCACCTCGCCTGCCTGCCTCGGTGACTTGGAAGCTACAGCCGCGGTTTTGCACTCGCCTCCCCGTCATCCACCTGTCCCCTCCCATCTGTCTCCTGTACTCCTCCGCTGTTCAGCGCCCAGTAAGGATCTAATACTCGCAGTTGCGACGACATCTAAGGCCGACAAAGACGCAATGCTGAACATTGGATACGTTCCCGAGCACTTCTCCTCGCCGCTGCTCCAGCTAGCCGCCTCCGAATGGGTGAGTTCTGGCGGACTTCTTGTCGTCTCTGTCCCTTGTTACGTTTGCGCCTGAAAGCCGCTTACTCCTCTCTTTTCGCTGGCGCCAGGGCAAGGCAAACATCACGCTCGTGTCGCAGCCGAGTGGCACGGGCCAGATGCTGACCTCGCTCCAGCCTGAGCAAGAAGGCGGCAGAAAGATCGACGTAGCTGTCGCCCTCACTGAGGCACTGATCACCGGTATCGCCAAAGGCCGCAAGGACTACACCCTCGTAGGCAGCTATGTCCGGAGCTCGCTCAACTGGTGAGCTTGAAGCCCGTGAGATTGGCTGTGGGCTCCCGGAGTCTGTGTCTGATCAATGTTCTTCACTTTGGTATTTGGCAGGGCGGTCATTACAGGCACTGATCCCAAGGCCGACAAGTACCAGTCCATTGCGGACCTTCGCGGAAGTCCGATTGGCATCAGTCGCATCGGTTCGGGCTCTCAGATCATGGCGAGCGTGATGGCGATGCAGCAGTGAGCACATACCAAACAGAAGTCTTTTGGCCCGTCTTTTACCTTGCTCACCTCATTCCCCGTCCCTTGATATGGCCCGCAGAGGATGGGTCGACGCTGAAGGTAGGCCCGAAAACATCGAGTTCAAGGTGAACGACACCTTTGTCAACCTTCGAGACGGCGTCAACCAGAAGACACCCGAACTTGCCACCGGCGCTTTTATGTGGGAGTGGTTCACGACCTGGCCCTTCGTCAAGACGGGTGAGGTACGCTTCATCGGCGCCGTCCCGACCCCTTGGCCATCCTGGACAATCGCAGCCTCAACAGACGTCGCCTCTTCCTCCGAGCTGAAGGCGTTCCTCACGAAGCTGCAAGAGTACATGACCGCATTCGCCACACCGGAACAAGTTTCCAACGGATCAGCCTCGGCTTACATCCAGTCACACTTCAGCTACGACAAGGAGGATGTTGAGACTTGGCTGGATTCCGTTCGATGGGCCGGCGACAAGCGACCCAATCCCAGCGGCGAGCGTTCCCAGGAGGCAGGCAGCAAGGCGGGCGATTGGGTGGCCCCCGCTGCTCCTACTGTTGGTCAAGACACTACTAGCAGTACCTTGTCAAAGGATACCCTCCGACTCGTACTCGACAAGCTTGAGAAGGCAGGAGTCTTGACCCCACCCTCAGACGGCTGGAACTTGTCTTCCTTCGTTTCAGGAGACTCAGTCCTCGCGAACTGATGTCCTTTACCACTAGCTAGATTCTCATCGTGCAATGATACATGTGTCAACCATTTGATCTAATGTCAAGGCTGCAGGTTGCCTATGAAATTGTGTTGAACGTGTTACGTATCTAGACCTTTACATTCTACACTCTAATCCGTTGACACTGGAACACCCTCCAAAGCTGGTCCTTTTACATTCCCCTCGTCTTCGGCGGTCTTGGCACTGTTTCCCCACTTGATCCGTGCTGCCTCAATGGCCTGGACTTGAGATGGACGCAGGGCGGCCATGATCAAGTCAAGTCGAGGTGTTTCCACGCCATGGATCCTCGCCAGTTCGATGACATTTCCAATGATTGGCAGAAGCTGTTCCAATAGAATCGAGTGTGAGCATTGAGCGGCGGTATGGAAGTATGAAAGGCAAACAAGCTTACCTCCATAGGTCGACCGCTCTCGAGATCCATAAGGAGACTAGGCTTGAAATCTGGGCTCATGGAGTGCTTGGCTGACCTGGGACTAGCAGGCTTCTCCTCTGAAGTCTGACCGGACACCGCTTCGTTTCCGCTCTTCTTCAGTGATGCGCTCGCCTGAGCACTCTGGGGAACATCCCGCATGTCCAGCGTCACATGAAGCGCGTCGTCGACGGAGCTGGCGGGGAAAACGTCCTCGTTCAGACCACACGCACGTCCGACGTAGAGAACCTCGAGCATCAAGCGCCGCACGCAGCTGACAGTGTAGTGGAGAGAGGCTTCCGTGACGAGCTGGGCGACGGGCTGGCGTGCTACTGTGGACACTGCTCCCCAGGCGGCGTTCCATAGAAGCTTCTTCCAGCGGTAGGGTTGTACGTCGTCGCTGGGTTGTGGGGTTGCTCCGCCGTCCTTCAGAAGCTTGACGAGGGTGTCCAGTCGAGCTTGAGACTTGGATTCATCAGGCGTTCGGTCAACCTCGAGTTTGATTTTGGATTCCGATTGCAACTTTGCGCACGCGGCCGACAGGGGGGAAGGGAAGACGCCTAGACTGAGTCGTTCCAAGCTACCGTGTTCGACCCGCTTGCCTCCATCAAGCAGATTAGACGTGACCCACACGACCGCGCTGATGACTGAGCCGGCCAACCCAGCTTGTAGTACCAGCGTTTCGTACGGCTCCTGTTCCGTCCCGACTCCATTCTGCATCAAGACAATGCACGGCAGACCAGATTCTGGGACAGGCTCATTCGGAAAGTCGGCAGGGTTGCGCAAGTACGGCTGGATAGTCTGAGAAGTTGGATCCAAGTCAGGGATGCACTTGAATGTGCAGATCACATAGTCGAAGTACTGCTCGCGCGCCTCTTCCGGCGACTTGATGACTCGATGGGGTTTCCAGCCGGGATGGTCGCCAAACTTGGCCGAGTGGATGTCGAGGCCGTTCTCCTTGACTTGGTTGTAGTTGGACCTGCAGAGCGCGGTAACTTCGGCCCCAGCCTTTTCGAGAGCCAAAGCGTAGATGGAGCCCACAGCCCCAAAGCCGATAACGAGAATCTGAGGAGCGCGAGTAGAGGAAGACATTCTGTAGCTGCTGTGGTGGTCAAGAAGTGAGATTTATGTAGAACGGAAGACCTCCCTCGAGCAAGCGGTGATCTCATCCCACATCATGAAACCACACCCGTCATTTCCGTGGCCTTTCCAGGTCAAAGGTGCCTTTGCCTTCCTGACTGTGTACGAAGAACGCAAACGGGGATATTATTGATTAGGTCTACGACTGGTTAAGGTATACAAGGTGTCCGTTCTGGTCGGCGTACCGCGCGGCCTCTGCGATGCGTTTGCGGTCATGTTTGTGATTCGTGTTGAGCGGAATGAATCGAATGGGAAGGTAGGCCGCCGGACGAGCGTAGTAGGAGATGGTCTCGTCGGCCTTCTTCACCATCCGGTCCTGCCACTCGGTTCGGAAACGCTCTGCGTCGGCGCGATCAAAGAGAAGCTCGCTCGCGTCCTGGATCTGTCGTGGGGCTTCTTTGTCGTCGGTGATGCTTGGCGGGACGAAGGAGAGCACCAGTTTGGCATCGTGACTGCCGTCATTCGCGTCGATGGTGGTGGCACAGCAGAAGCTGCCTTGGCCAAGAACTTCGCGCAAAGGCGCCTGGACCTCCTCAGGGCCGATTCGGTATCCTGTCAACTTGATCACGTCGTCCGCTCGTCCTGAAAGCTCGATGTTACCGTCTTTCCCGACGCGACCGAGGTCTCCCGTTCGGAAGAGCCGCTTCCCTCCGACACCGCGTACAAAGCGCTGAGCCGTGAGTTCTTCCTCATCAAGATAGCTAAGAGCAATCTGAGGACCGCCGAGGACAACTTCGCCTTCTTTTCCCATCTCTACTTCTTGAAGCGAATCGACTTCCATGATGAACACCTCGTTGGCGCCGTAAGGCCTTCCGAGCGGGACGACGTTGGCGCTTGCATCAAGGCTTGAGGTGGCTGGGTTGAAGGCCAGGTTTCCAATGCCTGTGAAATCGAACAATGTGAGCGAGGCAGAGAATGTCTCTAGTGCTGCCTGAAGTCTACTTACCCGTTTCTGTCAAACCATACCCATTGAACACTCTCGGCCCCAACTTGGCCCATTTGGCAAACTGCTCCGTCTCCGCCTTGTCTCCTCCACTGATGAGCACGTCTAATCTTGCGATGGTCTTGTCGTTCTGAATGCTGGACACCAACGCCGGGGGGACGTTTGTCGACGTGATTTGGTAGGCATCAAGGTCATCGCCATATGACTTCAGAATGTCTGGAGAATCGCTCAGACATAGGACGCCGCCAGAGGAGAGCGTAGCGAATGTGTCGCAGCAGGAGATGTCCCACCTGCGCAAAGAAAACGAAAGTCGGCAAATGAGTCAATTTGCCCAATCTGTTCCTCGCGTCATGTTCTTGATGACTCACGCGGCAGAAATGGTAGAGAGGACTCTGGATTTTGGGCCAAAGAAGAACTGCGGTATGAACGCCCGCATAGCTGCACACGCTTGTTCATGCGTCTGGAGCACTCCTTTCGGTTTCCCTGTTGATCCGGAGGTGAAAAGCAACCACGCGACTGAATCTGGTCGCGCATCCTGAACCTCAGAATGAGCGGACGCGTCTGCCGGTTCATTAATCATGTCCTTTTCGCCGTTGATTCGGATGACCTTGACAGAGCTTGGGAGGGCGCCGTCGCGCTCGAGTTCCTGAATTTTCGCGTCGTCTACCTCTTGAGCAATAACGAAGGAAGCCTTACACTTGTCGATCTTGTGCTTCGTCACGCTCGTAGGGAATGTTGGATCCATGGGGGCAAAGGCGGCGCCGGCGAACATGAGGGCATACTGGATCACCAACAGCTCCACCGTCTTGCGACCGGTCAAGATGGGCACGATGGAGCCTGGCCGGATCCCTTCTTTCCGTAGACGGCCGGCGAAGGAGGTGCATCGTTGCACAAGATCTGTGTATGAGACGCGTCTTCCGGGAGAGCGGCCCTCCTCAATGGCGGTCGCCGTTCCAGGATGCTGACTTGCGGCCCAGGTCAGGAAGGCGGTGAGCGTTTGCGGTTGCTTCGACAGTGACTCGGCAATGCCGGTGTATACTTCATCTGCTTCGAGCATGGTGACTGAGACGGTTGGGCTGGAAAGGTGAGAAAGTACTGGATTGTGGAAGAAGTGCTTTGGTGGGCCGCGGGGAAAAGGCTCGAGCGCAATGCAAAGGTCAGCCTTTTGAGAGAAATTCGGAGGGAAGGGCAAGAGTGGTGAGCTGTTCCATCGCCTGCGTTCGCGATACTGCTGTATTCCAAAACGAGAAGGGGAACCAGCTGTCGTCAGGCGTCAGGAACTTGAAACGATCACCCCCCTGTGGAAAGAAGAAGAACGCCAGGTAGAACAAGAAGAAAGAAGCAGGAGGCAGAAGCCAAACCAGTAGCTCGTCATCGTCGCTGTATGTACTCCAGAACGTTAACGTTGCTGATCGCGAGTCTACGAGCCGAGATGTCGAAAGTGACGATCACACAGATAAGTCGCGTTCGAGCCTCCAAGGGGCCCGCGCGCCCGCGTCGATGGTGGATGGATGGAGCATTTGCAAATTTCTGGTGGATCGAAATTCGAAGTTGCAAGTTGGCTGATGCGCTGATGGGGAAGTTGCAAATGAGGAACGGCTGACCATGCACCATGGAAGGTGACGCAATCGAACCACAAGAAAAGGAACACCTTGACGGCTTGACGCTTGACCGCCTTCTCGACCCCAGCAAGAACCCCCAGCGCATCTCCGCCCGCCGCCCGAGTGGAGAGAATGAGTCAGTGAAGAACTGAGAAGCACTACTTCAGCGCCTTCTGCGGCACTTTGCTCAATTTGCTGACCCACTCAACTGCTCCCGCCGGCCCAGACTTCCGCAACACGAAGTGAGAGAGCTCGAACCCGCCAGCTAGCTATACATAGCCCTTCTTGATTTTGCAACGGTACGTGCTGACCGCCGCTGACTTGTTTCCTTTCTCCATCTCGCTTCCAGCGTCCGGGCTGGCCGGCCGCCGATTTTGGTTTGAGGAGAGGTCAGGCCGTGTCTGCAACTTAACTTCAACTTCACTACTTGCGACCGCCTCCGTATGCCTGACCTGGAGTACAAGAGTAGGTGTGATCGATGTGGGATCGATTCTGCAATAACGAATTGGGACTGACTGACCAACTCAATCGCTACGTACTCGTACGCTGAGACCGTGTATGAGATGAGCACGGTACCACCCTTCTCTTTTTCACTTCCCTCCTGTTGCACAGTCGCGAACGCCCACGCCCACAGGGATGCTTTATAACCATCCCCGTTGCCTTGATTGCCATTCAACCCCTGCCGCCCTTTTTCCTGCACCGAGCTGACTTTTCTCAACCCTTCTGTGTATCCCAAGAACAGCCCGCTCAACATGACGCCGTCCATTTCAGCTTCAAAGCGATTCGAATCAACTTCGACGCCATCTTCCCACGAGTGGACCGCCCAAGATTCTGCGGAACTATATGGAATCAAGTCCTGGGGAGGGCCCTGGTTCAGCGTCAATGGCCGCGGGAAATTCTGCATTGAGGCCGCCAAACCGCCATCTGCCTCGGGACAGGAACCCGCCCCGGCCGCTTCCGGCCCCGTGGAAATCGAAGCAGTCGTCGAGCATCTTCTCGAATCCGGCCTCCAGCTGCCCCTTTCTTTGCACTGGACAGATATTCTCGAGTACAACGCGGTGCGATTGTTCGACGTCTGGGACCAGGCTCGAGCTGAGCATTCCTACCAGTCCGACTTCCGCGGGGTATTGCCTATGAAGGTCAACTGTCTAAACGGCGTCACACCTGTCTTGCTTGCGAAGCAGCCCAGGTTGGGAGTCGAATGTGGCACTCTTGCTGAGCTTTTGCTTGCTGTCGGACTCATGAAGGCCGGAAGCCAGCCTCGCATGCTCATTGGTACGTGCAGTGTCCACCTTTTTCTTGGGAAGAGGCTCTCTCGTGTCCAGAACTCGGCCTGATCTTTGACTCTCCTCCACAGTAAACGGCTTCAAGTCGGAAAAGTTTATCGAGGCAACCCTACGCGCCGCCCAGCTGCCCGTCTTCAATCCCACAATCCTCGTCTTCGATCGGGTCGCCGACCTCGTCATATTCTCAAAAGTCTCCCGTCAGACCGGTCTCCGTCCCCACAAGCTTGGTGTTCGCGCCCGGCTGGCTGCCAAGGGAGCGGGCAAGCACGCCAGTAGCACTGGCGCAGGATCCAAATTCGGCATGGGTGCGGACGAACTGATCCACGTTCTCGACACACTGCGGCAGCAGCCTGCCCTTCTCGAATCTCTGTGCTTGTTACACTTCCACATCGGAAGTCAAGTCTCTTCCATCAGCGCTCTCGAGAACGCTTTCAGAGAGGGTGCGCAACTTTACTGCCGCCTGCGGGAACTTGGTGCCACAGGTTTGAACACAATCGATGTCGGTGGAGGTCTTGCGATCAAGTACGACAATACGGACACTACAGACTCCAGTGCAGACTATGATTGGCCTTCATACGCTCGGACTGCGGTGCGAGTCTTTGCGGAGGTTACCGACCAGAACGGGCACCCTCGACCGGACACTGTAACCGAAAGCGGGCGGGCTCTGACTGCTCAACATGCCATGATCGTCTTCGACGTCGAGGATACTGTCAGCATGCAACATGGTGCCGTCCCGGAGAAGCAACACGAGCTCCTGTCTCGTGAGGACGTGCAAACATCGTCGCCGGAGGTGGAGGAGCTTGGAGCGTTGGCATTCGCAAATGCATCCGGTCACAACAACCCCGACTCGAAGAGCGAAGACAGGATCAACGAGCTTCACACGCAGCTACAGAAGCAATTCGCTGCGGGCAAGATCTCTTTGGTGGAACGAGGCATTGCAGACCGGCTTCGGCTTCAAGCATTGAATCAACTCAAAAGTGCTTCGTCGAATGGGTTGCGGCCGAGTCATCAAGCCATGATCAACATGAG
>RDSH01000180.1:0-40222 GCA_009428295.1 Tilletia walkeri
GGTATGTATCGACCCCTCCTCATTCCTCTCACCATACCTTCCTCTTCACTGACATCTTCTAACAACTTCTCTCTTCTTTCCCTCTCTCCCCCTCTCTCCCCTTCCGTCCCTCTCTCCCTGCACCATCGTCTATCATGCTGCTCCAGTTCGTCTCTTGGTATGTCTCTTCCTCGATCCCATCCTCTCATACTCAACACTGACTCTCATTCCCTCATCACTTTCCCCTTCTCTCTACAGAGTCGCCAGGACTCCAGGATTGGAGGTCGGGAGGACGGCGAGGCCAAGGGATCAGAGGCTCGGAGTACACCGCCCATCGGCTGTCGGCTCTTAAGCTCGGGACTCAGGTTCGGTCGCCTGCACTGGGTTCGTCGGCCCCGTTCGTCGGCTCGGGGGTGGGGTGTGCTCCGCCCATTCGCAGGGACGCCTCGTGGGCCATGGGTACACAGCGGAGGGGAGTGGCGGGGACGCTGTTGACAGCAGCGGGTGGTACTCCCTTCGGGGACGACGCTCCGGCTCCCTTACCCGCACCCATCCTCGGTCCCATACTTAAGGGTGTTGCCCTCGTTCCCGCTGTGCACGATGCGCCCTGTGGTCTTCTTGCTTCTGAGTCGGCGGTCGTTGGGGAAGGGCGCCCCGGTGTCAACTCCCCCTCCGAGTTCTCTGACTTCCGAAGCCTGGCTGGATTCCTGATTGGCCTTTCCCACGGCGCAGCGGTCGAGGGGGCTCACCTGGTCCTCAGTGACCGGTGGGTACTTCCTGCGCCTACTCCATTCGTCTCCGTTTGTACCCACCGAAGCCGGGTGGTGAGTGCGAATTCGCTACTCGCATCTCATCACCGGATTCCCCTCGTGGGGAGGAGACGGATGGGGCCCGGCACGGCGGGGTAAGTACTCTTCCCTCTTCCCATCTCTCTCTTCGCTATCAGAATTCGAGTGCTGACCACAAGCCATTGTCATTGATCTTCCTTCACATAATCTCAACCTCATCGACCACTCCAACCGACTCTCATCGATCTCCGCCCTCCGTCCTCAACGCCTCCGCCATCGACATCATCCCTCCCCTCTCACGTTCCCCGTTGCCACTTGTCATCATCGTTCCCTGCCCGAGTCCTCTCACCCTTCCCTACTCTCCTGCTCATCATCAACCGCGGTGCCAGCACCCGGACATCACTGCTCCAACCCACTTCCTGTGGATGGCTGATGTACATTATTCGTAGCTCGACCTTGACTTTGCAAACATCTTCATCATTTTTTTCTACATCTTTCCCTGCACCTTTTCGCTTTCAGACTGTGGACTGATAGCAAATAGCAGAAGCTTCGCTCAGAGTCGAAGATCACTGAGGCAGGAAGTGGAGCTTGGGGTTGGATTGCAGAGGGGCAAAGAACTGCTGTGTCACGACTTTCTATAAGGTAGCATGTGAAGCATTATACAGCGGGTCCCTGGGTGTTCCGTCGCTACCCATGGTGTAAGGCAGTCTGCGTCGCAAGTTGCCGACCTAGGGCGCCGACGTCGACGAGGGTTGCCAGGCATCAGCCGGCCCCGCTCGGCAGCCCAGGACATCAATTGCAAGCAAGAACGCATCTTGTTGTTCGTCGAGCCACGTCTTCCGACTGCGGGTGGTTGCGGAGGAGAAGAGTGTGTCAGTACAGGCCAGCTTTGGATGCAAAGTAGCTCCAGGACGAAAGCGAACTCACGGTGCACGGAACGTCGCATTGATGAGCCGCCAGAGGTTGTCCCGAAGCAAGCGTAGCGCAAGTACTGTCTTCGCGTCCGCCACCGAGAATCGTACCTTCTGACGGTCGATGTACACGCTATTCGCCGCCAACTGCAATGGAGGAAAGATGAACAGGGTCAGCCTCAATCTCTCAATTCTCTGATAGCAACCTATTACTCACGTAAAAGTTTGCATCTCCACACATCAGCAAAAGAGCCCGATCGTCAACGGGACTCGTGTCCCACGCAAACATCCTCTTCTTGCTGTTCTGCATCATGGTGAAGTACAGCAGGTAGTGGATCGTCTTCGGTAGAGTGTGGAAGCGAAGTCGCCGGTTCACTGACGACGGATGGATCGAAGCTGGCGCATTGTTGCCGATCGTTCGCAATTGTAAGCCCTTGTTGTCAACGGAGAGCATCTTCGGGTACAGCGCGGCTGCCATTGCGGCATTGATGACGGCAATGCTGCCCGAATTGACATTCAAGTCATCTGGCAGCTGCATGAGTCGCGGCTTGCCACCTGTCGAACCCGCCCGGTAGCGCAAACGCGCAATCGCTCGGCTTGTGGCATCGTCCACCTTGACAAAGCCAGAGTCGAGCAAGTACGCCATGTACTGCTGCCGAAGATCCTCGATCTGTTGCAGGGTCTGGTGTGACAGGAACGTCCGATTGCAGAACTGCCAGTGGTGGTTGTTTCCACACGACCGCCGCCAGGCATTGAAAGCATTAGCAACCGTCAAGAAGTCGCTGTCTCCCGCCTTGAAGGACGACTTTGCCAAGTCAGCCTCGTCTTCGCGCCCGAAGGGTGTGACGAAGGGTGATTTCGAGTTGAGGGCAGCGGCGATCGTAAGAGCGGGATCGAGGCACCGCATCATGGAAGCAATAAGCAGGAATTTTCCCATGTGCACGTCCAGCGGCATTCGACTCAGATGTCGGCCCAGAGGCGTAATTTCCTCGGTCGTTGTCAAGGCCTTCACCTCGATGAGGGCAGCGACGGCTCGCTGGACATTGACCTCTGTCGGAGGGTCGAGCGCCTGGGTGAGCGCATCTTGAATGCTGTCGCCGATTTTGATCTTCATGATCTTCAGCTTCAACGCGAGCTCTTGTAGAGAGAGTCGAAGCATCTCGGGTTGTGGATGCTCAGCGAGCTGAGAACATGTGCGTTGAGATTGGATCAGTTCTTCGGTTCTCTTGCATGATGCCTTGTACTTCTATACCACTCACATATTGGTCATGCCGATGCTTTGTAAACAGATGGAAGCAGAGCCCTTCCTGCACACGACCGGCTCGTCCACGTCGTTGCTTAGCATTGCTCCGCGCAACAAAGCACTCCACCAACTTGCTGATCTGCCGCTTCTCGTCGAAACGCATTTCTCGGTGCTTTCCGGTGTCGATAACACAGGTAATGTCCGGAATCGTGATACCCGTCTCTGCGATGTTTGTTGCGATGACGATCTTACGAACGCCTTTGGGAGGAATGTCGAAAACAGCGCTTTGCAGGTCGCTACTGATGGTCGAATGAAGCGGATAGATTCGGAAGTCGTTGGTTCCGAGTAATGGATGTGCTTGCAGAAGGTCATGACATCGCCGAATCTCCATCAGACCAGGCATGAAGACCAGAATCGCTTGGCTAAACGATTGGAGCCCAGGCTCTGTGCAAATGTTCTCAATCAGCTGAACGATGAGGTCGTGGTTGATCGCGTTCTCGTCCATGCGATCCAAGGTCGAAATAGTCTTCATCCTGTACTTCGTACCCGCCAATTGCTTATTCGAGCTTCGTTCCTCTTCTCCTTCGTCTTCATCAAGGTCCACAGGGACTTCGTCATCTTGACTCGCCAGATGGGCTTTGTTCTGTACTTCGACGCCT
Source organism: Tilletia walkeri (assembly GCA_009428295.1). Lineage (NCBI taxonomy): Eukaryota > Fungi > Basidiomycota > Exobasidiomycetes > Tilletiales > Tilletiaceae > Tilletia > Tilletia walkeri. The sequence goes on from RDSH01000180.1 coordinate 3,581, forward strand.
GTCCGCGGCATTCCTTTCCGACGCTTGTCGCGGAAAGCGTACTGCGAGCTGTCGTCGAGTACGTAGTCGCATAGCTCTATCGCATCTTCAAGGAAGCGCACGTCTACTGGGAAAGTGCGTCCGGGGATCGAGATGGTTGGGCAGCCGCCACAGTAGGCACTGATACGCTCCGCATCGACTGTTGCAGACATCAGGATGACCTTGAGATCCTTGCGGTGCTCGAGCAGTGTCTTGAGCACGATCAAAAGGAAATCACTCTCAATGGATCTTTCGTGGACCTCGTCGATTCTGAAGGGATGAAAGATATGAGTAATCATAGCTTTACCTCGTAGGAACAGCTATAAGAACTCACATGATGTGCTGATGGCCGACAGAAGCATAGCAGAGAAGTAAACAGAAATGAAAGGAATCGTCAGCATCCTTCTTGCTTCCCTCTTTCTCTAGAATGCACTCACCGTGATCTCGTTGAAAGCATTGCCTTCCAACATACGGAGAACAATACCCGTAGTGGCATACACCAACCTAGCCCGTCGACCCACCTGACTCTCCAACCGAATAGCATATCCAACCATCGAGCTATCCGAACCAACCGCACCAGAAGCCTCGCCCATCTCTGCGCTAACACGCTCAGCAAGCGAAATGGCACTTATTCGCCGAGGCTCGGTGACATAGATCTTGCAGGGCTGGCCTCGGGACATACAATGCTCGAGCACGAACGCAGGGACTTGAGTACTTTTGCCGCATCCAGTCTCACCGGACAGGACGAAGATTGGAGAATTGTCCACGATCTCGAGAATATGTTCTCGATATGCCGAAATTGGTAGAGTCTTGCGTTGTATCTGGGAGAAGTTGGGAATTCAAGGCGAATTCCACTGTCAGTCAGTCGACCGGCAAGTCTTGATATTTCTCGCCTCGAACTCACCAGCATCTTTTGGTAAGATGGCGTATTCACGAGCGCTGCGAATTCTTTTTCAACCGATTCATTGCGGACGACCGGGCTAGGTTGTTCAACAGTCGCATCGTCGACCTTGGTAGCCCCAGACGCGTCACCATTCTGTTCAGTAGGAGCGGTCCCGTTGACAATTGTTCGGGTCCCCACAGCTGCGTCAGACGGCTTCGCATTCAGCTTCTTCGTAGCAGGCGGCTGGTACGTGTTGCCCCTGGCGATCTCCTCGGACCGTTGAGTGAGCACAGTCTGGATGACCGCAACACGTCTCCGTCGAGCCTCCTCCTTCTGTTCCTTCCGCATGCCTTCGAGCTCGTCCCACCATTGTCTGTATGCGGTGCTAAGGCTTCTTTGGACAGGCCGCTCGCTTTCGATGGTGTGAAGTGCAGCAATCGCGACGAGGTCCTCTGCTGTGGGCTGAGTTGCCGTTGCGATGCCGGTGAGTGCGTAGATATCGACAAAGGACTCGTTCAGTTGAGTTGCCTCGTCGGTAGGGCTCGTAGAGCCTGTATCGTTTGCTCCCCGTGCATCTTGTCCGTCTGTTCCCGCACTTTGAAGAGCGGGAGAAGATCCAGCGTTAGCGGAGGGCGGTACTGGCACTTCAACGCGTTCCAGCTGCGTGAAGCCACCAGCGATGGCACGCATGGTTGCAGAGCCTTTGCTGCTCCAGCGTATCTCAAGTCTGCTGCGGCAGATCCGCCCTGCACCTGGCACCCTGTGAAACTTCGCTATGGCGAATTCGTCTATCCTGTGGATGGCATCATTGAGGAGCGTTTGCGGAGAATTCTTGCTGGAAACAGCTCCCTTTGCGACGGGAGGGATCGTTCGAACTTCGATCTTCACTTCGTCACCTTGCTCAGTGTTGTCTATGACCGAGTCAGGAATTTCGTCCAGCATGTCACCGAACATGGGTTCGTCATCAGACCCCTCGGCGTCATCGTTGTTGGTATTTGGTTGTTCTATGCTGGATCCGTTCGCAGTTGTGCCGCCCTCTGCTTCCGCCTTTTTCCGGGCAATTCGAGCCTCCCTGGCGGCGATTTTGGCAGCCTCGGCAGTGTCTTCCTCCTCTTTGGCGCGTCTTCGCCGCTCGCGCTCCAGCGCGTCGAAATTGGAGACTGGGAGACGTGAGAAGGAAATGCCATAGTGAGGTGGTGGGCGGCTGGTGTCCACGGCATCATCGCGAGCCAATACTTGAGGAGCCGCGCGCTCTGACTGGGAAGATGCTGCGAGGGCAGGCTGAAATGTGCTGAGCTGTGCGCGATCTTCGAGGAGCTCTGAAGGGATGACCAGGACGAGATAGCTGAGACAGTCTTCGAGCTCGAGGGAAGGGGCAAATCGAAGTGCCCAGTCGGCAAGGTGCGGGCTGAAACCAAGATTGACGAGAAGGGTGTGGGTGATGAGAGCTCGGTGTAGCTGGCGCAGGTGTGCCTCGGCAGGTTTGATGAATGGCGAAGCGGACTCCGGCGCAGAGGGGTTGAGCAGAGGTACTGGTCGCAAGAAGGTAGCAACCAGAGGATCTGCGACTTCTGCGCCAGCGGAGACAGCTTCTGCGAAGTGGGCCAGGATGCGGTCGCGGACGTCGACGGAGAGCTCAAAGGAGGTCAGCGAGCTCGAAAGACGTTGATCGAATTCGATGATCTAGCGCGGCCGCAAGCATTATGAGGAAGAAGTGGCTGTCGGTTAGCAGTATTGGACGTGCTGGGCGAGGCGCATGCAAGTTGCTCACCTTCCAGATCCTTGCCGCTTCTCGATCTGCTTTCTCCATGACCCGCTCGACGAGCTCTTGAAGCTCCTGCCGTTCGGCGTCAGCGAGAAGAGCCGCTGCATCTTGGGAAGCGCTTGCCGTGGGAGCCTCTTGGGTCGAATTTGGACCAGCTGGTGCTGGGCTCGCAGCCTGGGTACTGCTTCCATTGGGGGCTTTGGCATCTCCTTCGCCCGCTGCTGCCGCTTCGGGGGCAGGCTCCTGCTTCTTGGGCACCGACGAGGTCGCGAAGCCGCGCTGGGCGTTGGATTTGAGGGTGGGGCGCTTCTTTCCCATGCTGAATGCGCGACTTTCCTTGCCTTGGAGCTCGCTGTCTTCTGCTGAATCCTGAGTGTAGGTTCAGGTCAATCCCTTCGTCCTCCGCAGTCTTCTCCTCGATCCTTGGCTCGCTGGTCGCCCACGAACAACACAGGGGGAGACAACACGCACGCAGATGTTCAGTTACGCAGCCTCTAGTCTTGCGCGGGTTGCAGAGTTGCTTATGCTGAGGATTATGTATCAAAGCACGATGTATGCTGTCTGCGTGTGAGTGAGTGTGTTGCATTTCCTCGAACGCGTTGGTGTTGACGTCAATTCGAAGCGCGTCACGTGACTTCATGGCCTGAGCTCTATTTCTTCTCGGCCGAGTGTTTGGTTGGAACATAAAGGCTCCGAGCACCTCCCCCCAAAAAATTTTGGCCAGGAAAGGCAGGAAGAAAGACAAGGTCGCCCAACTTGCAGCTCACAGAAGACGCAGGAGAAAGAATGGCTCGCTCACAGACAGGCGCAAGTAGCGGCGGACATCATCACCGCTCCGCCCTCAAGCAGTCCAACAAGAAGTTCAAGTCAAAGCACGCCTCCAAGAACACACTCCGAACAGCAGCCAAGGGTCGAACACCCACCCAGGCAGTACGCATCGCCCAACACAAGGCAAATCCTTTCACAGCTAACAACGGCGGCAATGGCGTTCCCGGAAGCTCCGCCGCCTCTTCCGTCGGTGGTGGGAGCAAGCTCAATCGACGCAACCAGGCCAAACAGATCCAGGCTGCCAAACGCGCCGCCCTCGTAGAGTCAACACGCATCTTCGAGCCCAAGCCACCAGCAACAGGTGGCATAGGTCTGGGGAAGGGACTGAGCTCATCCTCATCATCCTCAGCAGGCGCACCGCGAATCGTAGCCGTCGTCGATCTGGCAGGTCCCTCGGAACCTGGACAGCGGAGTTCTACAGATGCATGGGAGGCGATCCGCATGCTACAGGGCGACGGCGAGACTGGCAGCCTCCACCCTGTTGCCGGTCGCTCCGTCGACGATGCTCGCTCCGCTGGGCTGTCTTCCGTAGAGCTAGAGTGAGTTATCCTTTGGTCCTTCCCTTGAATCCCTCACTCCTTTCTAATTAACACTTGTCTTCCTTTCTTCCTTGAACGCAGGGATCTCCGATTCCGACAGACGCTTCAATTCCTGCCTCTCCCATACGGTGCCCTGTATCCAACACTCGACGCGTGCAAATGCGCAGATTTCGTCATCTTCGTCCTTTCCGCCGCTACCTCTATCGAGCCCGGCTCCTGGGGCGAGCTCGCTCTCCGCGTCCTTCAAGCCCAGGGTCTTCCCAACGTCCTCGTCGCAGTCCCCTCTCTGCTCCCCGAGGCAGATAGCTCCGCTCCCAAGAAGGCGGGTCCCGCTTTGCGAGCTGCCAACGAAGTCCGCAAGTCCCTTCTCTCCTTCGCCCGCTACTTCTCCCCCGATGTCGACAAGGTCCACGCTCTTGACGACTCAGCTGAGCGAGGTGCCCTCCTTCGTACCCTGGCTAGCAGTACACCCAAACGCGTGGCATGGAGAGACTTCCGCTCTTGGCTCATCAACGAAAATGCGGAGTGGGTCAGCAATCCGGAAGGTACTGCGGATGCGGAGGGTCCCGAAAAGGGAACTCTCAAACTCAGCGGTTGGGTTCGCGGCGCTCCACTCAGTGCCAACCGACTCGTCCATCTTCCCGACTTTGGTGACTTTGCAGTCGACAAAATCACACTTGCACCTTCGACTGCACCTCGGAAGTCTAAAGCGCGACCAGCTCTAATCAAGGCTATCAACAGCCGACCGGCCAGTCGAGCGGAGGGTGCACCGGGAGCTGAAGGTGGAGATGCGGAGATGGACGTCAACGATGCGGCGAGCTCGGTTGGGGTTGGACATGGCGCAGAGGGCGATGTTCTCGAAGAGCGCGACTCCGAATTTGGGGATGAGTTAATCTCCGAGAACGAGCCGGACGAGATGGACCAAGAGCAGACATGGCCTACAGAAGCTGAGATTGCCAGTGCCCCTGCTTTGGCAGGCACCGCTCATCTCGGGGATGATCACATACCTCCCGCAGCGGCGGGGACGACTCCGTTGTCCATCAGTCGCGGAACCGATAGCAAGAAACTGGAAGGACCCGCTCGGATGGGCAAGAAGTACCAGGCAGCCTGGATCGTCGAGAGCGATGAGGAGGAAGATGACGGTAGCGAGGATGAGGACGAAGATGATGACGAGGATATTCTGGAGGATGCGGCTGTCGGAGCTGCGAATGGAATGCTTACCTCTGCAGGGGCTGCTATGGACGACGACGACTTTGAGGACGATGACGATGAGGAGGACGATGCGGACTTCGACGCCGCTGCTTTAGAGGCCTACAAAGCCGAGCGTCGACAGCGATACAAAGACGAAGCAGAAGACGCGGCCTTCCCAGACGAAGTCGACACCCCGCTCGAAATCTCAGCGCGAGCACGCTTCGCGCGTTACCGAGGGTTGGAGAATTTCCATACGAGCGCTTGGGACCCGTACGAAGAGCTCCCGATCGACTATGCGAAGATCTTCCAGTTTGACAACTTCCAACGGACCCGTCGACGTGTGGAGGCGAGTGCGCTTGAGGAAGGTGTGCAGCCGGGTACGCGGGTGTGTGTTTGGATTCGAGGTGTACCCTTGCAGGCTGCTATTCGTGCGAAGGCTGCGGGTGTTCCTGCTGTGCAGACTGAGGCGTCGGTGGTTGATGCGGAGGGGAGGGCGCAGTTGCCTGAGCGGGATGATGTTCCGTTTGTGCTTTTCGGTCTGTTGAGGCATGAGCATAAGAAGAGTGTGCTCAACTTTACGATTACTCGGAATACGGAGTATGATGGTGTGGTCAGGTCGAAGGTGAGTGACATACGAGTTCCCTGTTGGGGCATAGGGTAGCCTGATTGACATATTTTCATCTCTATTCTGGCTTACAGGATCCACTCCTGCTCTGTCTTGGTCCAAGGAGATACAGGGTCAATCCGATCTTCAGCCAGCATACACTCGGAGCTTCGTCGAAGACATCGAACAACGTCCACAAGTTTGAGCGTTTCTTGCACCCACACAACTCTGGGCCGGGTGCTGTTTCGGTCGGGACAGTCTTCGCGCCGATCACGTTTGGAGGTGCGAGTATCCCCGCGCTTCTGATGCGGGAACGATCGGTCGAGGGCGTGCGTGGGCATAATGATACGGGTATTGGAGCTAGACAGTTGCCGGCTCTGATTGGGTCTGGTAATTTGATCGAGGCCGACCCTACGCGTATCAATGCGAAGCGGATCCTTCTCACTGGACATCCGTTCAAGATTCACAAGCGTACAGCTACGATTCGATTCATGTTCTTCAATGCGGGTGAGTTTTTTTGGATCACTATGAGGCATGCTGTCGTTCGTTCCGATTTGCTGATCTTGTCTTTCTCACTTTCAGACGACGTTGCCTACTTCAAGCCCATCACTCTGCACACCAAGTACGGACGGACAGGCCACATCAAGGAAAGCATCGGAACCCACGGTCTGTACAAGGCCCACTTTGACGGCCCGATGACGCAGATGGACACGGTTGGGTTGTCGTTGTACAAGCGTATCTATCCCAAGTGGTCGGAGGTCTACCGGGACAGTCGGGACGAGATGCCTCTGGTGACGGAAGCCATGGAAGCGGAGGCTGGTGGAGCGGAGGAGGAGGAGATGGAGGAGTAAAATGTTCGAAGGGTAATTCCATTGCTGTGATCTATTTCAAGAAGTCTCCTTTCGTTGGTTCAAGTTCGTCGACCATCGAGAATCTCAACTCTAGAGTTTTGCGCCATCTCTGCACACGGTCTGCTTCGTGTGTCTTTCCGAGGGCGAGGCAGGCCTTTTCGGTCAAGATCCAGAGTATCATTCGAAGCTTGTCGACTTCCGGCGATGGAGAGAATTTGGCGGGAGAGGACTGAGTATGAGCTTCTACTTCGTTTGCGGGCTTGGTCTTGGGTGGTCTTGGTGGACGTAGGGAGTCGCTTGCGAAGTTGAGTTGTGCCAGGGCGCGTGTGTGTTCGTTGAGGAGCATCAAGGTGACGGCGAGGTGGGATCGAAGGTTGGCAGCCTGGAGTTTGTGTTGGAGGTCTGCTGTCGATTGGGACTCCCTGTCGATGAGGACCAGATGGGATGCCAGGGCTTGAGATGCGTCTTGAAGCGCTTGGACGTTGGCTGGAGTCAAGGCAGGCAGAGAAGTCCCAGCTTCTGCTCCTTCTGCTCCTTCTGCTCCTTCTGCTCCTTCCTCCTCTGACCCTGCTTCGAAGAGGGAGGCAGCATGAGCGCCTGGGTAGTCGGCGGCTTGGAGGGAATCACGAGCGTAGGCAGAGAGGATCTCTGGACGGAAGAAGGGCGAGCTGATCACAGTCTGAGAGGGAGTAGCCATCATCACCGCACTCTCAATTCAATCCCATCACCATGCACTCCTTCCTCGTCGAGAGAACAACACCACCGACACCGACATGAGGTGAAGTTCCCAAAAGAGGAAAGAGGAATTTGACAGGGAAAAGCCTGGCTGCACGATGACGACCCTCGCATACGACTGACTGAGTAGTGGTCCTCCTCATTCCGATTCGCAGGGTCCTCCTCGGTGCTCGGAATCTGAAGCCTGTCTTCGCTGAGGAAGTCACCTCCTTCTTCCTTTGACCTTCCACCATCACCCTCTTCACCCTGCCAACTCTCCTCCTTCATTCCTCTAATAATAAATGTGAGTGTCGATGCTTCACGCCTGAGTTCAGATTCATCCCGCTGACCTTCTGCTGAGCTTCCGATCACTTCTCCCGTAGAACTAGCCCGCCATGTCTATGCCCGCTGACCCCAACGCAAAGATCGACGCCAAGCCCGGCCCAGAGCTTCCTGTGAGTCTCCTACCTCTGATCACACTCTTCTACGGTCTCGAGACGCTGTTTCACTGACCTCCGTCCCTCCTTTCCCATGCGCAGAACTCCGTCATGTCCATGTTCTCCATGAAGGGCAAGGTCGCATGTATCAGCGGTGGTGGTGCAGGTATCGGCTTCGCCGTCGCAGAAGCTCTCGCCGAAGCAGGTGCCGACGTTGCCATCTGGTACAACTCCAACAAGAAGGCCGTCGAGAAAGCAGAGGACCTCGGCAAGCGATACGGCGTCAAGGCTGCCGCATACCAGTGCGGTGTGACCGACTACGAGGCCGTTGAGAAGACGGTCCAACAGGTCGAGAAGGATTTCGGTCGTCTTGATGTGTTTGTCGCTAATGCTGGTGTCGGACTCGGTGCGGGAATTCTTGAGACGGACCCTAAGGACTGGGCCAAAGTTGTTGACACCAACTACACGGGTGTATACTACTGCGCCAAGGCTGCGGGCGAGATCTTCAAGAAGCAGGGTACGGGTAACCTTATCATCACTGCTTCTATGAGTGGACACATCGTCAACGTGCCGCTTGACCAGGGCTGCTACAACTCCACAAAGGCAGCCGTCATCCAGTGAGTTCTCTCTCTCCTGAAACGCGTTTTAGTCCTACGCGTCATCATCCTAATTCCCTTTTGACCTTTTTGCAGCCTCGGACGATCTCTCGCTCGCGAATGGCGTGACTTTGCTCGTGTCAACACCGTCTCTCCCGGTTACTTCAACACCGACATGGTGAGTCCCTGAAAGCGCGTCTGGGAAAGTGTCATTATTTGACAGGTTTTCTTACGCGTATTTTCTTTAACAGGGCGCGGCACCAGCGATGCTTGCTGAGGCTCTCCGCATGTCTGTCATGCACCGACAGGGTGACGTCAAGGAGCTCAAGGGTGTCTACCTCGTAAGTTACCTCGAACGCGTCGGCGTGAAGCGGTCGCCTCACACACTTTTGACTGACCATTTTTTTCTTTCATACCTCAGTACCTCGCCTCTGACGCATCGACCTTTACTACGGGAACCGACATCATCGTTGATGGAGGCTACTGCTTGCCTTAAAGCGTTCGCAGACACGCAAAATGTATTTCCGACCTTAAGGCTCTTCGAGAACGTCCCACCCTTGGCATTCGTTACCGCCCAGGAGCGTGTAGGGCTTAGGGGAGTGGAGGGCGCGTCACAGCTGTTGTAAAGTTTGTTGAAGTACCAGATCCCGAATAGAATATCGATTCAGCATTCAGCCAAGTTCCGTCCTGGACGCATATGCTGGTTGTTTGACATGCAGTGAGTCAGTGAGTCGCTATGACCCAGTTCGTTGCGCAACGATTATTGGCTCCCCTTTGAGCTTTGGGCGCCGATCTCGCAGCTGGGAAGGTAGCTGGAAGTCGAACACCACAAGCACAACCCAACCATGGATGTTCATACGGATACAGATGCAGTAGCTCACCCCCAAGAGGCGGGCAGCGCAGACCCCAACACAGCCGCCGCCGCTCCTGCCGCTTTGGAATCATCCGTCTTCCCAGCCCCACCGGCAGACTACCTGCTCTTCACCTCCAAGAATGACGACCTCGCCAAAGCTCTTGCACCGCCTCGGGTGGACTGGATCGAGGAGGATGGGTATTACTCGTATTTTGGAGACAGATGGCCGGTATGTCAGGTATCATGCTTGTTTTCTGGCGGCGGTCATGCTGATTCGTCGATTCAACTTCTCCAGATTCCTGAAGTACATCCCACGCTTGAACAGCAAGGCGTGACGCGCTTATACCCTGACGGACCTCATGGTAAGCCCTCTCATCCAGCTCTACGTATGAGTAAGCGAAAAGCTGATTCCTCAACGACTCTTTCCCACCCCTGCTGCCAGACCGCCGAGCAATCCTGCAATCCCTCCTACAAACAACCTTACGGACCTACCTCGAGCTCGTCGCGACTCTCCAACGCCCACCACAGGAGTACCTCGCGGTAGAAGAATACCCGATTTCTCCTGTCCCTGGTGCAGGTGAAGCTCCGCCGGCGGAGGGGGGACAGCAGGCTCCGCAACAGATGCAGAGAGTAGAGGTGTGGAGGTCGGACGCGCAGGATCAGTGGGAACATCTTCGGACGGCGGTTATCAATATGCAGGATACGATCAATCGATTAAGACCTGTTCAAGTGAGCTTGCATAATCGCCTTCTTTGTCGGATACTAGTTAAGCTGACAGCCTGTCTCTCTCTTGTCTGGGTTTCAACAGGCTCGCGACTCGCTCAAGACCCTGATGCAGTTACAACTCGACAGACGGATAGCTCAAACAGAGCATCTAAGAAAGTGAGTTGAACACCGCAGTCTGTCGATCTCCAAAAGACCAGCGCATATGTGTTTGCTCATCCATTCCATGCCCTTCCCTTTAGAAAATGCGCTGAATTGCAGGCAGAAATCGCGACGATGCATGATGCGTGTCAATCGGACGAAGCGGAAGGAGGTCCGGCTCCAGATGTACGATAAGAAGAAGAAGAGAAAGGCTTTGCTTTTTTCGCGAGCAATGGGTTGCGCTTGAGTTGGGATTGGTCCACGACTGTGGATTTGTAATGATAGAAGGGGGCAAAGGCTGTTGATACATTGTTGCTGGATGCTGGGGATGGATGACCTGGGTAGATGACGGGGGTGTTGGTACGGGGTGGCGCTGGACGGGTAGCTGTGGGTGTGGGTGACTTAGCGCGCGTGCAAGGGTGTCCGTATGTCGGCTTTGAAGGCGCAAAAGCTTTGCGATAGGCGGCTTTTAGGGCAGTGACTCCGTCCGCCTAGCAAATGGAGTTCTCACACGATTAGAGGTGGGTCGGAAGCTGGAGCACCGGGGGGCCCTGTCATCTTGAAGGCTTGAGCTCAGGAATCTCGATCCACCCGCCTTTACTCGTTAACCGTACCCGTTCCCCTACGCGCGCATTATAAGGCTGCCCACTCGATTCGTCCCATGCCGCACTATGAAGATGTCGACCATGCTCTTGCTCCTCCTCTTCCTCCAACCCTGCTGCTGCGGCACTCCTCCTACTAGCCTCTACGGCTTCCCTCTTCTTGCGTTGTTGAGCTGGACATGCTAGGGGACCTTCTCCATCTGCTGCTGAGGATGCTAGGGCTGTTGTGGCTGCGACTGTGAGGAAGGCGCCTGCGAATGTTGCGCCGAAGAAGGAGGAGGTGAATAGGCGCCGTAGTCGGGGTGTGAGGTAGTTGCTCATTTTGGCCTTGCGCTGGATCCTAGGGCAGGGGTAGGATGAGTGAATGCTGTATGGTTATGCTGACAGTTGTTTCTGGCAGGAAGAAATCCAAAGAGAGACATTAGGGAAGGACCGTGTTGCTATGCGGACAGCCAAATCAGAAGACCAAGGCAGGAAGGATCTCACACTCACCTTGCTCGACGTCTTCCTGCTGCCCCCATCGCCTCCAGTCGAAAAACACTAGGAATTACCCCTCTCTAAGTTCAAGAAGAATATGACTGCCGCAGTAAGAACATTCGTCTCCCGGTGTGCCGCACCTGCCCTCCGACGGTCCTCCGCCGCTGCTGGGTGAGCCTTTTCTTCTTGTGTCTCGTCTGATGCGTGCGGCCAAGTTTTGCTGACTCTTCCCAACCCTTTTCTCTGAAAATGCTACCACTAGACCCTCGCGTCTTGCCGGTGTCGCCGCCTCAAGGTCCCTCGCAACGGGCGCATCACCCTCTGCAGCATCGTCGTCCTCGTCCACCCCTCCTCCACCCGCAGCGTCGTCATCATCGAAGGACTCTTCCACATCTCCCAAGCTCACAGGATTGGTCGATGCCATTGAGAAGTTGACGTTGCTCGAGGCTGCCGAGCTCGTTTCCGCGCTCAAGGTGAGAGCTCCCCCAACATGCGCATGAAGCAAAACTCTAGCTCTTGAACTCACACTTCTTTACTTGAATTCCTTCAGACACGACTGAACATCACCGAGGTTGCCATGCCATCAGCTTCAGCAGCACCCGCTGCGGCCGCCCCTGCCGCTGCTGATGCTGCCGCTGAGGAGGAGAAGCCCAAGGAGAAGACGGTGTTCACTGTCAAACTCAAGGGATTGAAGGATCCCACCGCGAAGGCCAAGGTCATCCGAGAAGTCAAGGCGATCAACAGCACGATGTGAGTGATCCTTCTTCTCGCAATTATTACATCCTTCCTATCTGCTGACTCCAAATCATTATCTTTTCATAGGAACCTGGTCGAGGCTAAAAAGTTCGTCGAGTCTGCGCCACAGACGCTCAAGGAGGGTATCAACAAGGAGGAGGCTGAGAAGATCAAGAAGGCCATTGAGGATGCTGGAGGTGTTATCGAGTTCGACTGATGCAACTGCATTGATTCCCCAAAACGGCGCGTAATTTGAGCCCTATGTCGGTACTTTCTGTTCATGCAGGTTGTCTCGCTGTGTTTGCTCGCAAGTCGTATGAATCGTTACCATGTTCCCTGAGCGTAGCCATGTTGAAAACTGCTGAGCACATGCTCCACGCGTGTGGGAAGTGTATGCTTGGAATGGTTGCTGTAGGCTGCTTTGACTCCGACATAGGGGAATGTTGTACAATGGCAAAGAGGAAAAGGCGAGGGACGGAAGGTTGGGCGGCATGTTTACCAGGACGCTTTCCGTACGCCTGGGATTTGCTCCTTGAGCGCATTCAAGCGGAACTGATACTGGAGCAAAGCAAGAAGAAAGAAGACGCATTAGCACACCCTACAAGTCCACGAACCTCATACCGACAAGGGCAAATCCTCCCTAATACTCACTCTGCATAACCCAAACTCAGACATAATACCCCGTCCCCTCCCCGTCTCCACACACCGATCCTTCACAGCCGTCGGCCGAGCCTTGGTAGGGAAGAGGTTGAGCTGGAGTTGAGCCTGGTGACGGACTCGGGCGGGTAAGGTTGTGTTTCGGGCGATGTACTTGTATGCGCGTCGGATGAGCTCGTTGGAGGCGACGGATTGGCGGGTTGCGATGTCCCGTCTGTGTGAGGAGGCAAGAAGGTTGGGGGTTGTCAGTTGAAGGGTGTGGACCATGGCCTGTTATGCGGTGGGTAGACTTACAGCATGCGGGCATTGGGTCGGATCGGCATGGTGTGTGTGTCAGCGCACTCGGGCGGGGGCTGTATGGGGGAGAGAGAGCGAGCGAGCGAGGGTTGATGGCGGCGCGAGGAGTGAGAGCGATGCTGAGGAAGGTCTTCTTCTTGAATGAGGTGGTGATGGTCACTCGCATGGCAACAAGAAAGTCCTTCGCGAAGGTGTTCACTTACTTTTTTGGAAGGAATCCACCACCACCACCCAGCCCATCACATCACGCAAGCCCTTCATCCTATACGCGCATTCATTCCTGCTCTTCAGACTGGCGCTCGTCTAGTCGCTTGTTTGCTTCCCCCAGCTTCGTGAAAAGAAGACACCTGCGCGCATAACGGGAGGAGCGGTCGATTTCGTTGTCAGCCTACCATGTCAGACAATGGCGATTTCGACGATGATCCCCAGGAGTGAGTATGCTGCCAGCTCCAACGCAATGCGCTTCATCTTTGAGAATCATCTGACTTTTCTCTCTGTTCCCTCCCTGCGTCTCCTCTGCCATCTGCGCTCTATCATCCGAATCTGTTACCTCTCTCTGGCGCCAGTTTCGATGACAACGCATACGACGACCCCGACGCATTCGACCCAGATGCAGATCTGAACGACGACACCAACGACGCCGATCTGGATGGTGCCGACGGTACCCGCGGAGTAGTCGGTGGCCAAGCGAATGGAGGGGCAGCAGCCAGTGGGAGCGGCGCCGGCGCAGGCTTTTCGATGACAGGCTCGAATATTGTGCATTCACATCCACCGGGAGCCGCGTCCGGTGTGAAAGCGGAGGATGGGAAACCGAATGCGGAGAGAATCACGACGCCGTATATGACGAAGTATGAGCGTGCACGGATTCTGGGCACACGGGCTTTGCAGATCAGGTGAGAGGAGTTGCATACACTGGCTCTAAGAAGTGAAGGAGCAATGCTTAAAGAGGATGGGGATTGCTGACCATTCTCTTCGATTATATCCATCCAACCTCGGCGTCTCCACCAGTATGAATGCGCCAGTCTTGGTCGCGGTAGAAGGCGAGACGGACCCGCTGATCATCGCGCAGAAGGAGCTCTCCGAAAAACGGATCCCACTCGTCATCCGGCGATACCTGCCCGATGGAAGCTACGAGGACTGGCAAGTGTCGGAGCTCATCCAGCAAGAATGAGAGCGCTCTCTCTCTTCCCCCTCCTGCCGACAACTCTCGTCAAAGCGTTTTGTGTACTTGTATTCGGGACCCCCCTTCTCGGGTATCCCCCCTCCCCCTGTTGCGGATCTCATGCCGCGTCCTTCTGCCAATCTCCAAAAACTCTGCTTCAACGGTTATCAAACGCGGATCCCTCGTTCTCTTCGGTCGGGAGAAACGCTTCAGATGTCGGGTCAGTATGAGCAAACCCGTAATGGCGATCCCGTCTCTCCTCGCTCCTTGATGAGAGAGGAAACCCAAGTCGAGGCCGACAATCGATTATCGACATGTCGCGTGGATGGATGAGATTCACGTGACTTGGTGCTGCTGCAACATGTCTCGGCTGCTACGCCGCTGCAGACGAGATCCTCTGACTTTTGACTTTTCGGAAAAGTCTCGGGTATTACATGAACTACTACCGACCACGTTCTCTCCAAACGGTCGCCTCTACCTCATTTGGGACTCATTATTGGAGCGCGTACCACTTGGTTGCTGTTGTGACTTGTGATGGACTCAACGGACCTCGCTGCGATCGAAGGGATGAGTAGTAATGGGTGTTGTTCCAGGAGAGTGTGTTGATGGGAGAGATGAGATGCAGCCCCGGTGTTTGGGATTTGGGAGGGGGAGTGTGTTGGGGAATAAACCATGGAAAGCATTTCACCGCACTGTTTCCCTTTGATGACGACTTTCTCCCCCCAGCCATCCTATCTGCCTCTCCTCGACGACGACCACGACCACCATCTCGCCAACGACACCCACACACAAGCAGCCATAGCAAAGATCCTGAACGTCTTCTTCCTCATCTCTCCCTCAAGTCGTTCTTACGATGCCCCACAGAAATCAGGACGCAGCTCCAGCAGGAAGCGGAGGAGCTAGCACCCCAACAAGCATCATCGGTGGGAGCACGGGAACAGCAGGAGGAGGCGGACTAGGAGCCATCGGACGCAGTGTAGACGAAAGCCTACGCGCAAAACTCAACGGCATTGCATCCAGAGCGACCGGCGGAGGATACAGCAGCAGTGCAAGTGGGAGCGGATCACAGTACGACACCGACCACAACGACGATCGCGGCATCTCAACCCCACCGCAGTTCATCTTCCCCAAACTCTTCCATCGGAACAAGCATGACAAGAAGCACGAAAAAGAAGACAAGTCGAAGAAGGTCCTTGGTGAAGACCATGCTCATCTCAAAAAGTATGGCAAATGGGGAAAGACGCTCGGCTCTGGTGCGGGCGGGACCGTTCGGCTCATCAAGCGCTCCAAGGACCACACCACCTTCGCCGTCAAGGAGTTCCGGTCCCGTCGGCCAGATGAGAGCGAGAAGGAGTACATCAAGAAAGTCACGGCTGAATTCTGCATCGGATCTACATTGCACCATATCAACATCATCGAGACCCTCGACATCATCTCCGATCACGGCCACTACTACGAAGTCATGGAGTACGCACCTCACGATCTCTTCAGTGTCGTCATGAGCAGCAAGATGTCTCGTCAGGAGATCTACTGCGTCTTTCGCCAGATCGTCGATGGGGTCGACTATCTCCACTCCATGGGTCTCGCTCATCGCGATCTCAAACTGGACAACTGCGTCATGACTGAGAACAACATCATTAAGCTCATCGACTTTGGCACAGCCACCGTCTTCCACTCGCCCGGGAAAAGCAAAGTCGTAGCAACAGGCGTCGTCGGATCGGACCCTTACCTCGCTCCCGAAGTTCTCTCACAGCAGACATACGATCCCCGTCTCACCGACGTCTGGAGCGTCGCCATGATCTTCCTCTGCATGGTCCTCAGACGGTTCCCTTGGAAACTACCCGATCCAAAGACAGATCGCTCCTTCCGTCTCTTCGTCGAATCCCATCCAGAGCTCTGCAAGCCAATCTCCTCTAACCTCTCCTCCTCAGCCTCGGGCTCGCAATCAGACCCTACTGGCGACCTCGGATCCAAATTCTCCCTCGTCAGCATGGGCGGCTCCACCGTCGCTTCGACCAGCACACCCCCTAGTCGCGTCGCCTCACGAAGGGGGAATCGCGACCTCCGTCTGACTGCCATCGAGCACGACGCAGCTGCCCACCCACTCGACGAGATGCTCACTCCCGTCATCCCCACCGCAAAGGAGGCAGGCTACATGACACCGCACGATCTTGACGGCCACAATCTGCCCCGGTCTCCTGCCGACAATGAACTGGTGGACGATCATCGATCGTATGAGACTCGGCAATCGACGGCTCCTGGTGGGGGCGGAGGTGGAAGTGGATCATCAGAACGGATCGAGATGCTCGCGACACCTCAAAATCCAGAGTCGAAAGCAGGATCACAAGCCGATGCACAGTCGCGTGTCTTGCAAGCTGCATCCAACTCCCTGTCTGCTCGGAAATCGACAACATCGGCCTCGGCTGATACGTCTCCCGAAGTTTCGCGTCCTGCCTCTCGGCTGAGGACGCTGAGCACCGACAGTCTTCGGAGTGGGTCCGGCTCGGGCGGGTCGGCTACGCAGCATGATCCCGCGTCGAACATGAGCGGGGCTACGATTACCCAGAGTCCCGTTCACATGAGTCCCGTCTCCGAAGTTGGGTCATCTCGTCTGCCATCTATGCAACAATCACAACAACAACAACAACCTGAAAGGGCAGCATCGGTGCACAGTGAAGGTCAGACGACGTTCACCTCTGGCGCAGCGGACAGTATTTTCCGACTTTTGCCCCGTGAGACGCGTTCTGCGCTCAGTCGGATGATGGCCGTCGAGCCTAGTATGCGGTGTACCTTTGGCGACCTCCTGCGTGGAAGACGGTATAGTGATATCGACTCGCCTCTCACTCGCACGCCTGTGATGAGTCGGTCGAACAGTACCGACGATATGGCTGATGCCAACTCGGTCTCCAGTCCAGGGGAAGGGCGGCGGGCAGCGACTGGTGGGGGAGGAGGTGGTGGTGGTAGCAGCATCGGTGGTGGGAAATCAGGCTCGGACCGATCATCAAGTCCGAGCGAAGCCCGTCTGCAACAAGCGAAGAACGTGGCGCACTCGATCCATTCTCGGAACGCGTCCCACATGCCCGGCGGTGGCTTCCTCCAAGCCGAATTTGAAGATGACGATGACGAAGGTGATGAGTGGCTCAAGTCGATTCGGACGTGTGCGCACATTGCGCCGGGGGAGGCGCCGGATCATACACATGCCAAGATCATGGCGGACGAGACGAAACGGAAACATTCGTTCTTCCATCGAAGAGATTGAAGGCAAAGAAGCGGAAACAACAACAACTCAACAACATATCAAGAACAGCCTCGGCGACGGGAAAAGGATGGAGGGAGGAGATAGAGCAGGATAAGCAAGTAGTCTCGGGGAGAAGGATGGGAAGTCCAGGAGGACGAGGGAGCCAATCACAACGGGTGGGGGGGAGGGGGGTGGAAGATCGAGCGGCCCCTACTACTCTACGCGTAGTCTTTCTGTTGCTTTCTTTTTCTTGTTCGCGAACCCTTGCTCTCTGGAACGGCAACAACATATCAAAGCGCTCTCCTTTTAACGCCTCCACACCCTCTTGCGAATTCTACGTGTCTTTTCCCCCCCAGCTTCTCTCTCCCAAGTCAGTTCACTTCCCTTTCTTCTCCCATCATGAAATTATGTCGGTGCCCATCTCGTCCTTTTTCTCCGTCTAAGGCTTTCCCAAGTTCAGCTTACCCCATGGGCGCATAGAATCACCAAAAGAACCTATCAAAAAACTGCCTGAATCTCTCCTGGCGAGCCCGACTGGAACCAAAAAATGAGTGTAGTATGCTGGTATTGGGTGATGCGTTGAGAGGCAACGTGAGAAGAAGTGTGGCGAGCTGTGTGTCTGGGAGAAGTTATACCGTGTCTGGGAGAGGGAAACAAATAATGTGGGAACAAAACCGTGACGGACGGGACGTGTCCTGGGGAGGCAGTGCCCGGCAAGCGTCTGCACGGTTTGCAGTCTAAGAGGGAGTTGGTGAGAGTTGAGATGAAAACGAGCGATGTGAAGCAATATTGGGCCGGGGGAAGCAGTGACAGGCCTGGACGGTCGTGATGTCGTGGGTCGAGGCGCAGGGAAAAAAGGGGAAAGGGTGGCGGGGTCCAAGCTCTCAGTCGGTATGTCTCCGATCTGGGACCCCTTCCTCCGCGACAGCGGCAAGAACCGAATCCGGGAAATCCTCGCTATCGCCCGAAGCCATCCGTTCCGAATGTCCTTGCAAGCTCTGAGCCGGCGCCGAGGAATGCCCGCCGATACTACTCTGCGACAACGAGTTCGAGTGCGAGTGAGTGAGCGAGTTTTGGCGTGAGTCGATGCTGCCCGAGGTCCAACTCTCCTCCTTGATCGGTATTAGACCCCGGTCGGCAGGACTGATGGACATGAGCGTGTCCAGACCGCTCCCTCCCATAGAACGGTCGCCACTGACACCGGCAACGGTAGTCCCCTGGCTCAACGAACCCGCATCCATCCCCAACTCTCGTTCCCGATCCCGGGAGGAACCCGCAGTCATGCTCATATAAACAGGCGACGCTGAAAGCGTGTCGACAGATGCGTGCTCCCTCGGTGTCCGATCCCCATCCTCCCTCGGCGGACTGCTTCCTCCTGCTCCCAGCTGCCCGCCCGTCGCCGCAGCCAACCGTTGTCGAGAAGCCTCCGCCGCAATGGCCGCTTCCGCAGCTTCAATCTCCCTCTGCTCCATCTTCAGGGCAATCAAGCCAGGAGGGTGCCTGCGAGACTGTTCGGGAAAGGAGGCCCAAATTCTCCGTTCTTCCGAATCTTCGGACATGATGGTCGAATGGGAACCGAAACTTTCGGACGGCGATGCTGGGCGGTCTTCAGACTCGGCATCGATGAACGCGGCCGCAGCTGAATTTGGCGCGTTATACCGTAGTGAACTCGCAGATCGAGGATGAAGGAGTCGTCCTGTCGTCCGACCAAGTGAGGCTGTTGCCAACTCAGGGCCAGGACCAGATGCAGAGGCAGAGGCAGAGGCAGCGCTTCTTGAGGACTCGCCAGTGGACAGACCATGTGTACTGCCCATCATGCTCACATGCCGCGAGAGGGCGCCCACGCTGTTATCGTGGAACGCCGGCTCGAGCGCAGGTGACGGCCGTTGTACAAGCGGTGGTGAGTCGAAAGCTGTCTCTGACCTCGATGCGCCAGGCACGCCCAATAAAGCTCGATCTCGATAACCGGGCATCTCCTCCAATGGCACCGCAAAGTCTCCGGCAAAGGTCAGAGAGGTGTGTCTCGATCGACCAAAGGTGCCCGCACCGCCCCCGTTCCCACTCGGAGACACCTTCGGGCTCTTGTCCGTCCGACCTTCAGCATCCAATGCAGCCGCACCTAGGATGCCCATCGCCGACACCGGTCGACTTCGAAGAATAGGCTGTTGAGACATCTGTGATGAGGGCGATGTCGTCCGCTCCGTCATCTCCTTGCCCGTCGTCCGGGAGAAGGGACGAGTGGGTGAACTCAAACCTCGTCTGATGTCCATCACTCCAAGGCCAAACTGAGACCCAGCCGAGGCGTCCGAATCGTGTCGGTTTGTTGCCCTGCTCTGCGAGTACGCCGAGGGCTCTCCCGCCTCGGTCGTCACCCACTCCACATCCTTGTTTTCTTTGCTTTGGCGACCCCGAGGAGGCGATAGTGGTTGCGCCTCCGCTGAGTTGGCCACTTCACCGTGACCGTGCGACGAACCCTCGCTCTGCGCACTCAAGGCATTCTCGAGCACATTCCATATTCTCTCCTCCACATGTGCTCTCCAGCCATGTAACGGCCAATCAACAAAGCTCGAAAAGTCCTCGGGGTAGTGAGCATAAGAGGACGCCCGAGTCTCCAGGTTGCGGCCCTCAGCACTGGGCCGAAGCGGTGTGCCGGCCTGGGTAGAGCGATCGCCTAAAGTGCGAGATGCTGGCGGAGCAGGCGTATATTGGAGATCGTCCGCATTCTGTGGGCCCGATGAATCCGCAGCCACCAGTGTCGGTTCGCTCTGGCGTGAGCGGGATCGCGATCGGAGCGCCAAAGCCGACTCGCCGGCGGCTTGTGAGTTGATGTATTCCCTTCGGAAGACACTGGACAGACCGGTCTTGACCCATAATAGAATGGCGCTGATAGCGAATAGAAGAATGCGCCATGATGCCCATGCTACGTTGATGAGAAGCACAATGAAAGCGTACTTGGTGAGAAGCTGGGAATCCGCTTGGAAGTAGACTTGATCCCGGGACCCTGCTGGGGTTGAGAATGAGGAATTGTCCGGGTGATAGATGAGAAGAATGGCCGTGCAGATGATGGCTCTGGGGAGAAGGGTAACAATGGTAGGCCAGTCTGTAGACGTAGCGGGCAGAGACGAGTCAGTTCGCTCCCCTGGAAGAGTGAGGCTTGCGCTGAGGTACTCACTTTGAGAGAAGAACCAAAGTGTTTCTGTGAAGAATTGAGAAGCCGATGCGCTGAGCCGGACGCGGTAGAGAAAAGAATACAGAGCGAATGATTGGAAAGCGGCAAGATTGAAAGCGGCCGGAGACGTGTATATTGGCAGAATTGTTGGTTGACCTGCATGACAGTGTGGGAGAGAGAGAAAATGGCGATCAGTATACCGCAAGACTTGTATTCAGGAGCAGAAAGGTAGTACTTACGAACACTCCATCTCCTTCCAAATTGTAGCAGGCCCTCGTACACAATAATTACGCCTACGAGCCAAGCGACATCCGCAAGCGCATATATGCTGAGGGCGAACCACCAGACAGCACCTGTAGCGCTGACCGCTCCAACACCGTCACTTGACGTCTCTGGGTTCGATGCTATCTGGACAAGAATGAACACCGCATTGTAGTCGAGGAAGATGGTGACGGGTACGTGAGCGTAGACGATGAGCGGCAGCAAGGTGTGGTGAATGCGGGCAAGAACCGAGGTGTATTCGACCTTGGCGAGCGAACTGGCTGGCTTGAGGGGAAACCTAGGTCTCGGGCGCAAGGCGGTGTGTATCAACATCGAATCACGGCGCTGCATCGCCGTATCGCCCCCACTCCCGCTGTGATGAGATGAGGGGAAAGCTGATCGACCTGTTGGAATGGAAGCAAAGTGTTGCGCAGCGAGATTCCTTGTCACTCGTGGAGCTGTAGGGACCGAAGATGATGATGGCCAGAGATGGAAGCCGTAGAGCAAAAATTGAGCTCAGAGAACGTGTCCAAGGAAGATGGAGTTGAAGGGGCGGCAAGAATGAACGTACCAAAGTCTCAGTGCCTGGATACGTCACACGCAGTACAGCGTTGGGGTGAATCCTTTGGGACTAAGCGCGTCTGTACGTGCGCTGTTCCGCTAAAAGCAGCCGAGACGCAACGAATGCTGTTACGAGGTATGGTCACCGAAGGCGAAGGACGTGTTCCGTGGGAAGTGATGGGGCAAAGGAAGAGGGAAAGAGGGAGAACGATCTTCTTGGAACCGAGACCGTCGATGAAACCGAAGCGCCGAAAGAGGTGAAGATTGTTCTGGCGTACCGAAGGTGAAGCTGAGTTGGGTAGCACTAGCGGCAGGTGCTATTTTCCCGTCGCGCGTTGTATGTGGGCGGGACGGGACGAGCCTGTCGAGTCGTAGAGACGAAGGAAGCCTACGAGCTGATCCAAACCGATTCTGAATGCGCGATGAGCGATGAGCGATGAGCGGTGGCGGGAAACAAAGAGGATTTGACCGCTGGAACTCAGTAGTAGTGGCGGGAAGGCGGGGGCATGCTTCGCTCTCGGAGTCGTAGTCCAACGGTTTCGAGATTCTTGCTTTCCTGATAGAACCCAACCTCACCAGAAGAGGAAGAGCAGGATGGTGGGAATGGAGACGAGCTGAGCGCTGAGCAGCAACAGCTTTGCCTTGATGACCTGATCGCTGCGTACAAGTTGCAACTTGCAGACGGACCAGCGTATATCCTGTGGTGTGGAAGAAGATGAGAGTGAGGAAATGGCAGACTTGGCCGAGAGCTTTTGGTTGGGGTACGCACCGGCAGCAAATCTCAGGGAAGAGGGGCCACTTCTACCTCTGCAAGTGAGAAGGCCTGAGCTTGAGGACTGCGTGCGCTCGCCTTGAGGCTTTTGCAGAAATTTGTGCCTTGGGCTGCGCGGTCCGAGCTGCTGTCGACCCAATGAATGTATCGGCTTCCAGGTGACGGACCTGTGCTACTTGCTCACGCTGAAACTCGCTACGTACTGCAGTCAAGGCCTGCACAGTAGTAGTCGTGGTGTAGTAGTGGACGTCAGTTGGCAAGGCGACGGCGACCTTGGGTGTCCATCAAGGTCAGAGCAGGAATGAAGCGAGAAGGTGACATCAAAAGTTTCGAGTCCTCAATTGGAACAGAAGGCCTACCCCGCCCAGCAGCGGCAGTCCCATCTCCCCAACCAGAAGTGCGGGGCAAGAGGCAGTGAAAGGAACGACACCCCGACTGGTCTGCTGCTTCCAGAAATCAGAACCGCATGAAGAGAGCATCCTGGACAGCATGCACTCGTCGGTCCACCTCATTCTTTGATTAGGTTTGTTTGTCCCAGATTTCATCTCAGCCCGTCTCACCTCATTCGCGCTCCCTGGGGTCTGGGATTATTTGGGAAGTGGGCTATGGGACCCGACTATCCGAGACACCGCCCCTCCCTCGTCCATATCGAACAATATGCGTGCACGACTGACGATTGGAAGGGAGGAAGGGATGCTGAGTGAGCGGACTGATGCCTGATGAGGTGGATTCTGTACGACGATCAGTGTCGCTGCGTTCGTAAGCTTTCTGTCTCCAGGCTTTTGGTGCCGTCCTCGAACATCTCACCGGTGCAGGCGTGCATGAGCGTGATTATTCATTTCGATCAATGATGGTGAACCGTCTCGAGGTTCTTCAGATGACTTTCAGATGCGCGCTCGAACCTTTGCGCCTTGCGCCGCACCGCAGACGCTCGTGCCCTCCTTACAGCCATACGGAGCGCTGCCGCTGCCTCCATAAGGTCCGTGCTCTCTTACGGGTCTCACGACGCTCAAAGTCCTTGTGAGGGGATGCCGTGAGAAGACAAGAATAAGTAATCGCTTTAACGTCGCTTTGCTTTCGGGAGACGTTAGGTATGTACACTCATGCATCATGCCAAACTCGTTCTTGTCTGCCTTCACCAAGGTGTGTCGATGCCCTTGTTGTCCTCCTCTGTGTAAGGCGTAGCCTTGTTCTCCTCGTGCCAACGCTTGTGAGCCGCACTCTTGATGCGGGGCGGAACGACGTTGTTGATCCGCCAGGTCTCTGCAGAGGTAGGATTGAAGTACGGGATATGTGATCTGTCAGCTCACACGCAAGCAGACGTAGGAGCAGAATCGCTCCCGTGCGAGTGCATAGCACATAGCAGTGCTTACCTCGTGGCGAGTCTGCGATGGTAATCTGATGAGGGAGGAGGAGGCATAGCGGTCAAAACAATCGAACGTATCCCCTCCAAAGCAATGATAAAGAAGCTTCTCACTTCATGATGCAACCCCTTGTCTCCAATGAAGGGCTTGATGGCCGCCTCGTATTTGTCCATGAAGCCGTCGAACTGCGATCCAGGGAGAAGGAGAATCACCATCCGTCAGTGTTATGTTCAGTCATAGATATGGCCAAGAGATTTGTACAGGATCCACTCACCCTTCCCTCTACCAGCTGCTCCTTCGGCGGAAGCGGGACTGCAATGTGGTCGATGGCGAACCGAACAAAGTCCGCCGCACGCTCGTCCTCACCACCGACGAAGAAGTCCACTCCCGGCTCCAGAGGATGGAAGACGACTACGACATAGAATGCCGGCAGTTTGACGCTCGAGCTTGGACCGGAGTACACATCCGTAATGGCCTTGGCGAGCTGTTTCTTCTCCGCTGGGTCCTGCAACACGGAGGTGGGGTGGAAGATGCGGTGAAGAGGCATTTTGATCTGTGCGCTGAAGAGAGATGATGAGAGGGCGTTCAGCACTGATGGGGACGGAAAGTCAGCGATCTTGATTCTAGCCCTCTTGATCCAGCCTCTTATACATGCTCAGACTGCGCCTTGCACAGGCAGGCAAGCTGGGAAGGATGGGAATTGGGATGCGAGGTCATCAGGTCATCGTCGTTACGTCCGAGCTGAGGTCGTTTGCGGACTTAATGCAAGGGTCAGTCGGTCGAAGGCGTGAGAGCCATCACCACCTTCTCATCAGGCATCAGGCATCAGCGCATCAGCATCGCGATTCGGACCAAAGCCTCGCCAACCATCGGGACACATTGTAAGCAAGCACAAGAACCGGTCGAAGGGCTGTGGGGTGTGATATGGCTGCTTTGAACCGATGCCGTGATGGAGGTGTAGGATTGAGAGGGAGCGCTTGGTGGAGGGGAGAGGAAATCGGAGAGAGATATTACTGCTACACAGGCGTATCGAGAAACAAGCAAGATGTAAAAGACGCGGAACGAGGGGAAAGGGAAATCTGGGGGTCGGGGTCGGGCATGCACGATGATCAATGACCCATGTCGACGTTTAGTGCGACGAGCTGTCGAAGGAGGTGAATCCCCCCACATCATCCGATGGGGTCCCGTGGCTCCTGGCCGATCCGAAATGACCAGCACTCGAAACGGAAGCCTGGCTCTGGTGGAGTGGCTGATTCCAGTGCGGCTCATCGCCTCCATGCTCCTCCGCACCCATCAAGAGGCCGTGCTCTCGACCTTGGCTCATACTGCTTTGTTGACTGTGGTTCTGGTAGAAGTTGTCTTGTAGAACAGGAGCTCCGTGAAGTTCAGGAGCAGGCGCCGCTGGCCCTGCCGTGGTAGCTGGGAAGTAATCGTTCCCCAACTGCGGAGTCTGCTCATCCTGCCCTCCCATCCTTTCCCCACCTTCACCGTCGTGATGAACATGCACATCAGCATGATCACCAAAGATGTCCTCCCCATCCATCTCGCCCGCCGGCGTCGAGTATTCATCAAACTCGAAGGGTGTGTTCACAGAAGTCCCACCCGGCGTCCACGCATGGTCCGACTCCGACGGCACCTCCAGGTAAATCTGCCCACTTCCGTCGTCGTCATCGAACAGACTCTCCCTCTCCACTCCTGAGATCGGCCGTGAGCGCATCCGGGGAGATAGCGATAGTGTTGACGCCCTGGTAGCACGAGCCGCATCCTCCATTTCCAGACTGAAGGCATCGTCATGACTGCTGCTGAGCGCACTGCCTTGATCGCCTTCCCTTCCCTCGATCAGCGAGAAGGGACGACGGTCATCACCAGCAATGGGATGATCATCGTGGTACTCTTGATGATCTCCCCCGTCCATGAAGTCGTCAAGGGGAACATATCCGCCAGGTAATCGCAACTCGTCGAATGCATTCTCCATGTTGACCGTATCGCCACCTGCATTGAGGTCGTGATCCTCCTCGTCCTCCCTGTCATCCTCCGAATCTTCATGCTGAGCAGATACGCGAGAATTAGAGTAGACGAAGGTGGTGTCGTCATGCTCATCGTCCAAAAAGGCATCCTGAGGAACTTGAGACGCTCTAAGCCTTCGACCGTGAGAAACGAAGTCATCGTCGAAGTGATTCGCTGACTCCGGTACGCTGTGGTCCCTTTCGTGCTCGTGCTCGTCCTCTTGCTTCGATGCTTGAGGTATGATCCGATGCGACTGATCGGATGCGAGGGTTTCGTCTTGGTTCAACGACTCTTCGGTCCCAGCTTGCGCTTCGCTGTACTCGGATTCGGCAAATTCGGAGATCTCGCTCGGCCTGCGATCACGAAGCTCGTCCGGGTGATCCGGCTCTGCGAAAGTGACAACCGCGTCCTGGCGAGCAACAGGAGGTTCCACAATGGGGGACTTGTCCGCTTCCTCTACGTCCTGTTCTGCATGCTTAAGTCCACCCTCCTGTTCTTCCTTCTCCTCCTCCTCCAGCTGGTCATCGTCTTCGCTAGAAGAAGAGTCGTCTTCGTCCTGCCCTCGATCCACACCCTGTCGGGCATCAGGAGCAGATCGCTTGCGACCGAGGCGGCCAAAGTTGAACAGCCGACTGGGGCGGAACATCCACCCGCGCTCCCTATTGCGAGCCTCCAGCCGGGACAGAATAGCAGCGTCGCGCCTTGCCAAGTCCTCTTCGTCAACAATACTCTGAGGCTCTTCCGCATCGCTTGACTCTTCCTCCTCCTCCTCGTCTAGAAGCCTGCTATCATCTTCCTCCTCAAAGCTCTTCTCCTGAATCTCTGCTTCGCTGACAGGGACAGGTGCAGCCCTGGAGGTGGCTTCTGGGGCAATCATGCCATCATCGGCCGTCGGAACTTCAGGAATGCTGACAGGGACAGGTGCAGCCCTAGAGGTAGCTTCTGGGGCAATCACGCCATCATCGGCTGTCGGAACTTCAGGAGTCTGCGCTTTGGGCGGCGGAGGTGGCGGGGCGCGCGTTGGGGGCGGAGGCGGCGCAGTGAAAGGGTGGACCGGTGCGGCACCTTCAACGCTTCGTGCTGTCGGTTCCTCTACAGTCGCGACTTCTTCGGCAGGACGAAACATGGCATCTTGTTCCGGTGCAGACTCGACACTGGGCAAGTCGGAAGTCGCTTCGTGAGTCGGAGGCGCCATCGTTGCCGAATCATCGACCGTCTTCTCAGCAACAGCAGGATCGCGCGGAACCTCGTTCTGAACAGATTCAGGCTCGAGCTTATCATGAGCAACAAGTCTGGTGTGAGCCTCTGGGTGAGGAATGCCTCCAGCTGCTGCCACCGACCCGGCAGGCGGGGTTCCCGCATCATCTTTGCCAGCGGGAACGTCCTTCACCGCGACGCTCTCAAGCTCCTGCCCAGTCTGCTCCTCCTCCTGCTCATCCTCGCCTTCTTCTTCACTACTCGTGTCATCATCGTCCTCCTCCTCTTGTCCAGGAGGCACAGCCCGCTCCTCATCCCCACCGCCAAAGAAAGGCAATTTTCTCCTCCCAAACCCAAAGCCAAACAGCTTCCTTGTTGGCCTAGAAGCCCACATCCGATCCTGATTCCGCGAAGCAAGTCGAGCTTCAATAGCAGCAGCTCGTCGAGCATTAGCAATATCTTCGTCTTCGTCGGGATCTTCTCGGATGGGAGTGTTCGCGCCAGAAGAGTCCGAGTCTGAATCTTCGGCTTCTAGGACAATGTCATCGTCGTATCGGAGGTATGGACGCGACTGACGATCAGTCTGAGGCGGAGGGGGCGGCACAGGCCGTTGAGGGATCAAGCTGAGCTGAGCAAGAACGTCATCAGCCGGTCTCGGGGGGATCGGCGGAGGACCAGCTTGTGGTGGGACGGGAGGAAGACCACGCTGCATATCAGGAACATGAGCTTCCTCGACTTCCTGCTCCGGTGCAGAAGGAGACCTCGGCGGAACAGGCGGCGGTGGCACAGCTCGAGCCCCAAATTCGAACGCCCGAGGCGTGGGCGAGCCATCGATCGTAGTCTCCTCAGCGATCATAGGTGTACCAGGTTGGCTGGCTGCCCGCAGGGTCGAGTCACTCTCTCTAGACTGGAATGACTGGATAGACGTCGGCCTACCAACCAGCGCACTGACGCGGTCCACTGCGAGTGGAGTTTCCGGTAAAGAACGTTCGCCAGCCACGGGCAAAGCAGGGCTGTTAGCTCCCACTTCGTCGGCGACGGGCGGGGCATTCGAAGCAGCTTCGACGCTCTCAGCAGCTATGCCCGCCAAAGTCGACTCAGGCTCAAAGACAGGCATCGTCAAAGGCTCCGACGCATCCAAAGCCGCAGCCTCGCGACGCTGTTCCTTCCGCGCAGCCTCCAAGGCCTCCTCTTCCTCAGACACATCATCGTCTGACTCCTCCACGACCTGGCCCGTGCCTTGCTTGGGCGCTTCAGTCGTGGAGACCAAGCCCATGACATGCTGCATCAACAACGTTGGCGTCTCCTCTACAGCCTCCCCGCGGGTTTGCTCCTCACCGGACAAGGAAGGCGACTCGCCGCCTTCCAACGCAGCGAGCGTCTCCTCTCGCTTCCGCTCCAAACGCTCCTCGCCATCTTCCGCTACGTTCAACGCAGAATCAGACGAGTCCACGAACTGAGCCGGAAGAACATCGTTCGGCGTCTGATCAGACACCGCGAAGAAGTCCTCCGAGGAGATGTCACGAGGGATGGAAGTTCGCGGCAGTGCAGGAACCGAAGCTCGTTCAGGAAGGGCCTCAGATCCGTGCAAGGGTGAGTTGACCATCTGTGGTGAAAGCACAGTCGGGGCAACGAAGCGGGCACTGGCTTGAGGAAGCGCACGGCGCGGAGGAGGACCCGGTGGTGGAGGTTCGCGACGTGGTCGCTGACTGGAACCTGAGAACCGCCCAGAAGGGAAGTCCACTTCTTCGCCGCCCGTGCTCACATCCCGCGGAGGAGGACGTGGTGGCGGTGGCAGACCATTTTGAACCGGCTCGATCGTCCAACCACTCATAGCGATATGCTGCTTCACTTCCGTCCGAGGTGTCAGGTCCGCACCGTGGGATGACTCGAAGGTGTGGTCGGCTGTTCCCGCAACAATCTCAGCGCCAGAGTGGCCTTCGAATTGTTGCGGAGCATGCTCTGAAACCGCATGCTGCCCTTGTGAGTCGTAAGGCATGATCTCGACAGTAGCAGGCGCATTCTGAACATAAGCCAGCTCTGACACGATAGGCTGCTCAGCATCGGCGCTCCTCGAATGAACCTCGACACCCGGCTCTTCCGCATGCACCTCGATATCTCGGAAGGGAACCACATCGCCCACCTCAAACGAATGCGTCGGCGCAACCGGCTGTACCGCCAAGATCTCCACATCCTCCGCAGCACTAGCATTCACGCTCGCCACAGCACCGCCCGGGATCAACGTCTGATGGAACGTGTCCTGAGCCGTCGCGCTGACCGGTGGTGGACCCAGCACGTCATGAGCGGCCGCAACGAGCGGCATCGATGACAGCTGGTCCGCTTCTGGTTGTGCCTGCATCTCTCGGAAGGCAGCTTCGACATTATCAACGTGTCGATCCACAGCCTCGCCCGACGCGCGTTTCCCGCCATCTTGCATGTGCAGATCCTCCTTGTTCTCCTCCGCCACGGGCGTCGTCACCGTCTCGGCCATGATATCGCCATGCTGCATAGACGCACCGCCATTCTGGATCGAGAGCGACTGCGCCTTCTCGTGCTCAAGTTGCAATTGCAAGCGAACAGCCTCGCGAGCCTGTTGTCGCTGTTTGAGCACAAGCTCCCGATCGGACGAGCCACTGCTGCTTGACTGCGGTCGGGTCTCCGAGCTGATAGAGAGATTGCGAGACGATGGCTGTGTGTCCAGAGCCGGGATAGGATACGCGAATGGGGAGGCGTGCACGTCCTGAGCCATCTGAGCCTCAAACTCCGGCTCTGAGATCGAGACGCGCTGTGCTTGTGAATCGCTGGCGAGGCTGTACTGAGGCGAGAATGTTCCAAACACAGAAGCAGGCGGCTGTTGGAAGTTTGACGACGGCTCATTCAGATGCTCTACAGGATCTTCCATCCCTTCAACCGAGACATCCTCGACCATGCGCTCCACATTCGCTTCGTGTGCCTGAGGACGGAAGTCCTCCTCCGCCGTAGCGAAGTGGCTCTGGGTCTGCACATGATCCGCCTCAGGAACTGTGTCGTGCTCCTGACCAGGACCATGCTCTTGGTGGACAGAGGAGACCAGGTTATCGGTATCGTACGTAGCAGGATCCATGCTCTGGAATTCCAGCGGGTCGACGGTCACAACCTGAGACTCGTGAGTGTCAGGTGCGATGTTCGAGTGCACCGGCTCCTCTTCGACGGCACGCACAGCGTACGCAGTCGGAAGTTCGTCTTTGGGTCCTAGCTCCAAGGGATGAACCGGCTTCTCAGGAGCGCGTTGATCGACATCGCCCCGAGTCTCACCTTCAGCGAACGACTCCGAGTGCACCGGTTCCTCAACAGCAGATTGAGCAGAGGGCATCACAGTGGTTCCAGACAACTCAGCAGGGTGCTGCGCATCTTCCAAAACCGACCGCTCCTGGACGTCCACCGCACCGGCAGCATCAACGTCCCTAGACTCCACCAGGGGTTGTACGGCCACTTGCTCCACATTCCGCGAGTGCACATCCTCATCCTCAACCTCAACCTCGTCCGCAGGCGGCGTCTGCTCAACAGCCACGTGCGAAGGAGGCGTAGGCGGGAACACGAACGCCTGCTGCTGTAAACTCCTAGTCCCCGACAATCGAGAAGCGGAAGGAACAATAGTGGCCGTCGCCGAACTCGGCATATCCCTCTCGGCCGCCTCCTCCTGTTCCTCCTGCCGAGACTGCGAGCGAGGAGGAGTCGCCGGCTCCTCAGGCCGAGTCTCGTCCACACCTTCAGGAAGATGAACAGCTCGATTCAAGGCCTCGCCCGCTCCTGCGGCTGCAGCCAGACTGGCAGCAGCTACAGCCAACCCTCCGATGGCTGTATTAGCCGGAGGAGCCGAGTGAGGAGCATGCTGCAACATACCCAAGTTCGAGGAGGTCTCGTGCGGGGTGAGGTCGTTGCCATCTCCCAGTGCCAAGTCAGGTTGCGTGCCACGTCGAGGAAGGACGACGCCAGGCGTCTGGGGCGCGGCCACGTTGGCGTTGTTCTCGAGGAAGGGAACGGAGAGAGGAGCAGCAGACGCAGGAACCAGTCCCGTCTGCAGCCCACGTCCAATCGGAACAGTCGAAGGCTCATCCACCGCAAGACCAGGAACAGGATCAGGATACGCAGCAGGCCCATCGCCAACCTGCATTCGCTCCCTCTCATTCCTCAGTCCAGCCTCACGTGAAACGGACATCGGAGTCTGACCATACATCTGCGACGCATGAGCAGCAGAACTCCACCGACCGGACCCAACACCCGCGCCACCGCTAACATTCTGGCTAATTCTGGCCCGCTCCCGCTCGCACCAGACATCCCACCAAGCAGCCGCCGGCCGACTTCGCTCCACAGTCCACTCAAACCTGGCAACAATGGGCAGGCGCAGACCGCTGCCGACAGCCGACATCGACATGGAGGGCGGGACCAGACCTTGGATGGAGCCCGACATGGAGTGATAGAGTCGAGCCTGGGATTGAGCGTGATAGAGCGACGCGCGGGGTGAGTGAGGCGATGGCGTGCCCGTGATAGGCATGTCCGCCGGACCACCCTGCAAAGCCTGGTTGAAGGAGAGAGAGCTGTGTCGGGAGCTCGACTCAATCGGCAGCCCATTCGAACCAGGTGAGAACTGCTCCGAGCCTGCATGATGGTGATGATGAGGTCGAGTCGCGTTGCCACTACGGTAAAGAGACTGTCTAGGTGCCCGAGCGGCACCTTGGGCCATGGCCATGCGTCCGTCCTGACTGAACGCGCTCGCACTGCTACTCTCCGACTTGAAGCCACCGGCACCATTGACGTTCCGACGAGTCGAGATACTCGCGCGCTGTCGACGCAATCCGGGATTGGAAGCTCGAGAACCAATGGTATCATACGAGGACGTTCCAGCCCCGTCGAATTCGGCTCCACTGGCGGACAGACCAGACGAGACGCCCGGCTCGTCTGCATCGGCGTACATCGTCGTAGCGTCGGCAGGAACATCAGCGAGATGTTCCTCCTCTTCTTCAGCGGAGTTGGATCGGTGAGTAGGACTGGTGCTCGTACTGACACTGGTGTTGGGCTCAGTACTGTTCGCCTCCACACTACGAGGTCCAGTCCCCGTGATGCTGAGATCAGCGGTTGGTGCACCTGGTCTCTTCTTGATACGCGATGACCACGATGCGTCCGACCGAGCAGCCATCCTGCGCGCCTCGTCGGCTTGCGCATCCCGATGAGCCTGGAGAGCCATCTGTTCGGCCTCTTCCTCTTCGAAATGGCGCTTCCAGAGGCCGTTCCAGCTGCGATCTCCGACTCGAGGACCTGGGTTGCCTTCGCCGTCGTCGAGCAGGTAGAGGGCGATACCGCCGATGGAAGGGAGGGAGAGTTCGCGTGCGATGGCGTAGAGCTGGCCAGAGAGGGATGGGTAGAGTGGGACGAGGGTACCGCGCTTGGCAGCGACCGAGTCAGATGGGAAGCTGTGAAAGATCAAAGAGGATGACGTTCAGACTCTGCGATGTTATGATGCTATTTGATCACGCGTCCACAACTCTAACTCACTCTGGGGGAGGTAAGACGGTGATGAAGTATCGGTCGCTGGCTGTATCAGCTCGAGTGGCTGCGTTGCTGGAGATCGGAATGGACCTCGATACCGAGCTAACGCCATAGCCCAGTCCGCCCCTGTCAGCATGGTTGATGGCCAATGATCCAGCTGAGCCGTGGTGATAGCGGGGCGACACGCTGGCTGGAGTGAAGGAGAGGGAGTGGGAGTATGGTCCTGCCTGTGGATCATGCTCTGAGGGACGGGCGATGTTGAGACCTCGGGTGGTGGAGAGGGTGCTAGCTGTTGTTTTGTGAGTTGCAGCGCTGGCACCGGTACCTCTGCTCTGTGCACTGGTGATGGTGCTACTACTTCCGGACAGAGTCGCCCTTGGATTTGAGAAAGTAGCGAGGGAAGAAGTGGAGGGGGATGTTACGCTTGTGCTAGCGTTGCTGGTGGTTGAGCTTGTGATGCGGTTCCCGCTGAGGAGGGTGAGCGTTTTGCGTTCGAAGGATGGCTGTGGATGCTGCTGTGTAGGGGTCGGAAGGGCCACGCTGGAGGGGGGTTCCGAAGGTGAGAACGCGTCGGATGAGAAGTGAGGATGATCCATGATAGCTGGAGATCCAAGTACTCGTGGAGTTGTGATGTCTGTGATGGCTGATGGAGGAAGATGATGTTCGCTGTCCTTGCTGCTGTTGCTGCTGGTGCTGTCTCTGGTGAAACGGCCCAAGGCAGCATTGAAGGGTGGCTGCGTGTTCATCATGTTGTATGGCGAGATGGTTCAGGGTCCCATCTATCGAATCGGATCGCGGCTCTGTGAGAGGGAGGAGCTATCAGCGAGCTGACCGCCTGCGCTGCTGCATTCATTCGAGAGACTCACCAGAGAAGAAGCGGAGACAATTACGATGCTGAGCTGCGAATGCGATGGATGGATGGAGTACCCCTGAGCTCTTCTCTCTATCGAGTAGCCTGCTGGAGGCGATGCTGGGAGGAAGCGCTGCAGAGAAGATTGAGGGATGCAAGGGGCGGTCAGTGCGTGGGAGTCCACATCCGCATTCCACAGCTTTTCACTCACCACTGAAGATCTTTTGCGGAAGGTGAGGAGTGCGCTGCTGCCAGTGAGAGAAAGAGAGAGAAAGAGAGATCCACCTTCTTGATGCCAGCAAGATCGAGAGACAGACAGGAAGAAACCTCAGCTCACTCATTGGGCAGCTAACCATCCGCAGATCAAGCGAAGGCGAGACAAAGCGAAAATCACTGCTTTCTTCAAACGCCGGCGGGCTTTGGTACACTGTCCAAACGCCGAACATCCCTCCCACCCATCCTTCCATCCCCCGTCCATCGCATCCTTGAGCCTGCTGAGCTCGACAGACGACATGGAGACAGTCAATCGCGGCTATCAGCGTATCAGCATCCTACGCTCGTCTTTGTCTCCTCTGGGCTCCCGCTCCTTCTACCATTTTCCCCATCGACGATTCACTTTGATGCTTCTCTCCTCGTCCTTTCATGCTAACTAGTTTTCCATTCCTTCGCAGAAAGAAGCTCCGGGTGTAACTTCCACATGGTCCATTGTTCGGAATCAGCACAGCAGCGGTGGCATCATCCAGCTCGCCTGATGGTATCGCAGACCGAGGTACTCTCGTCGCCGTGTGCAGCTCAGAGCTCAGCTGAATCTTTCTTTTCCTCTTTCTGCCAACTCTCCCTACTTTTCCAGTGCCAGTTCCGATTCCATTACCTTCTCTCCTATCCCATCCCAATCCTTGACGCTTGTCCCTTTTTCTTTCCTGTCCCTCCAGTTTTCCCTTCGATACACAGTCATACCACTTCGTCCCCGATTCTACAGCATACACTTCCCGTTCTACGCTAGAACTGTCGCGACGACGGGTCCGGTCTTCCATCCTCAACACCATCCTCCTTCTTCCGGCCTCATACTCACGAGTCACGCCAGCTTCTACGACGCACTCCCAAAGATCCTGCGATGCTCCAGTCAGCAATCAAGCTAGTCGACTCGTTTCACTCGAAGAGAGGGCATCGGAGCGCTTCACCGCGCAGCATACATCAAGCACTTCCAAACAAACGCTCTACTTCCCGACAGGGATGCAAGACTGACCGCAGATCAAGATACCGAGACTGTGGGTTCTTCTGAAAGGCTTGAAAAGCCTCTACGCCGTTTCCTTTGCTGTGCTGACACTTCTTTGCGCTTTGCATTCATCACAGACTCGTGGACCTCATTGGCTGCTCTTAGCGCTCCTGACCCCTCAAGAAGGCCATTTGGGTGGCATACATGCACCTTTCGAAAGTGAGTGGATATGCTGCAAGTTATACGAGAAGCGATTTCTGACCTCTCTCACCGCTTGCTCGATCCCAGCTTCTGTTCCAATGCAAGGGGACAATTTGGCAGTTCGGACGCCATCAATCAACGGACGCCCCTACGATCGCTCTCTACCCGTTCCCGGTTACTCCAAGCCGATTGAAGAGAGCGCAGTGAAGAACCCGAACCTGAGTGAGCCCGGCGTCACAGCTCTTTGATCGAGAGGCAACCCGCCTGGACCACTATGCGCCACCGAAGTCGGCAGAGCAAGCGAAGGTCGAGGACCAGAAGCTAGCGACCGATGTACCTATCGTACAAGTTACAGGTATCGGAGGGGAGAGTGGGCCTTCGTCAGCTTCTGGCGATGCAGGCCAGCCTTCGAGTTCGAACCCGTGCAGATCATCTCACTCCCTCGACTGTGCCGAGCTCGACGAGGAAGCAGCCGAAGAAGCTCGCAAGGCCGAACCCGTTACGTTGGCCGTCTTCTCTCGGTGGACGCGAATGCTTCTCTCTTTACTTCGTCAAGAAACGCTCTCCGGTTCTTCTTCCCTTTCCGAACCCCAGCGACGTCGTCCTTCTTGGACACGGGTGGATTTCGCATTCCTCTCCTCTGGTCGTCGACGTCACCGTTCCGGTGTACGAGTAGATAGGGTCGGACACTCGGAGCACACCGACCTATGTCCGGACCTTGAGAAATAGACGAGCGCGAGGAATGCGACCTCGCCGTACATTCCCATGTTGCCAACTCAGGCTGCTTCCTACATAGCGAGAGGGACACGTTGAAAGGGAAAGAGAAGCAGCACGAGCTCACTTGGTATCATCACGAACTTGTGCCTTTCCTTCGCTTCGCATCACGGAACAATTGCTTCGCCTCTGCCATCAGTCCAGAGTCTGAAAGGGAAAAGGTGCAGGGAAAGATGTAGAAAAAAATGATGAAGATGTTTGCAAAGTCAAGGTCGAGCTACGAATAATGTACATCAGCCATCCACAGGAAGTGGGTTGGAGCAGTGATGTCCGGGTGCTGGCACCGCGGTTGATGATGAGCAGGAGAGTAGGGAAGGGTGAGAGGACTCGGGCAGGGAACGATGATGACAAGTGGCAACGGGGAACGTGAGAGGGGAGGGATGATGTCGATGGCGGAGGCGTTGAGGACGGAGGGTGGAGATCGATGAGAGTCGGTTGGAGTGGTCGATGAGGTCGAGATTATGTGAAGGAAGATCAATGAGAATGGCTTGTGGTCAGCACTCGAATTCTGATAGCGAAGAGAGAGATGGGAAGAGGGAAAAGTACTTACCCCGCCGTGCCGGGCCCCATCCGTCTCCTCCCCACGAGGGGAATCCGGTGGTGAGATGCGAGTGGCTAGTTCGCACTCACCACCCGGCTTCGGTGGGTACAAACGGAGACGAATGGAGTAGGCGCAGGAAGTACCCACCGGTCACTGAGGACCAGGTGAGCCCCCTCGACCGCTGCGCCGTGGGAAAGGCCAATCAGGAATCCAGCCAGGCTTCGGAAGTCAGAGAACTCGGAGGGGGAGTTGACACCGGGGCGCCCTTCCCCAACGACCGCCGACTCAGAAGCAAGAAGACCACAGGGCGCATCGTGCACAGCGGGAACGAGGGCAACACCCTTAAGTATGGGACCGAGGATGGGTGCGGGTAAGGGAGCCGGAGCGTCGTCCCCGAAGGGAGTACCACCCGCTGCTGTCAACAGCGTCCCCGCCACTCCCCTCCGCTGTGTACCCATGGCCCACGAGGCGTCCCTGCGAATGGGCGGAGCACACCCCACCCCCGAGCCGACGAACGGGGCCGACGAACCCAGTGCAGGCGACCGAACCTGAGTCCCGAGCTTAAGAGCCGACAGCCGATGGGCGGTGTACTCCGAGCCTCTGATCCCTTGGCCTCGCCGTCCTCCCGACCTCCAATCCTGGAGTCCTGGCGACTCTGTAGAGAGAAGGGGAAAGTGATGAGGGAATGAGAGTCAGTGTTGAGTATGAGAGGATGGGATCGAGGAAGAGACATACCAAGAGACGAACTGGAGCAGCATGATAGACGATGGTGCAGGGAGAGAGGGACGGAAGGGGAGAGAGGGGGAGAGAGGGAAAGAAGAGAGAAGTTGTTAGAAGATGTCAGTGAAGAGGAAGGTATGGTGAGAGGAATGAGGAGGGGTCGATACATACC